>JANHGN010004138.1:0-17079 GCA_024605025.1 Megaceryle maxima | reverse complement strand
TGCCCAGGGAGGTGGTTGAGGCCCCATCCCTGGAGACATTGAAGGTGGGGCTTGACAGAGCTCTGAGCAACCTGCTCCAGTTGAGGATGTCCCTGCTCTCAGCAGGGGGGTTGGACTGGATGACTCTAGATGTCCCCTCCCACCCACACATTGCTGTGTTTCTATCCTGTTCCCAGTGGCATGGCTGTGATAAATATTTTTGTACCACTGAATGCAACAAACCTTGGACTGAGCTCTACTCACAGATGACATCATATGTATAAGGGGCTGACTCTTCAGAATGGCTTAATACACACAAAGCCCATGCCAGCAGCACATGCTTACAAATGTCTGCTGTCATCTTATGTCCTGTTCTCTCTGTGCTGCCACCCCTTAAGAGGGACTGTATATGGCACAGGCTACAGTAGAGATGAGAGCAGACAGTTGAAAACCTAGCCAAAGTAATTTAGAAGGCTCTTCTGCAGAGAACCACCACTTCTGCTCTGAGAACAATCAGAAGCACCCAAACTGGAAGATAATGTGATTCAGCTGAATGGAAGAAACTCTCAGGCTAAGGAGCACTCATGTTTTAAACGTACCCAGTTCAATCCCAGTAAGTAAATCTGTCTGCAATGACAATCTTAAGTGTAGGCAGTAAGATTTACTGTATGAGGCCTCGAGGTGGACCTTCCAACTACACCTTCCCTTCTTATGGTCAACTATGTAACAAGGAGGTACGTGTTGAACTACAGGAAGCCTATCTCCAGAGGGAGCTGGTTGGCTCACCTCACTCTATCACCAATTACACTGATGTTCTCCTTCAAAGCCAGCAGGGAGGCAGTCACAGCAACACTGGTGAGGCTATCAGAGCAGCGCTATTAATACAAGTGGTGGAGCAGAAATCCCCTTGTCCTCAATTCCAGATGTAGACTCCAACTGTACTCTTGATTGTCCATAACACCACTGATTCCAAACTCCTTCCACACCCTGGGAAGCCACCTCTTACCGTTTTTGAATTTCAGAGTCACTGAAGGAGGACAAGCGTGGAAGGCCGTTCTTCTCATGATCATGTACTATGTTTTCTGGAATCTCTTCTATGGAAGAAAATGCTCCTAGACAAATCAAAGAGAGCAAATGAATCTTTCAAGGGGGTGGGGGGAAAAGCAAGCACAAGTGAGCGTGTGTACCTCTGGCTGACAGCTTTTTTGCTTTATCTTTCTCTTTTCAGTATTTTTAGCATTTATGGTTACTGTGTTTAAAACTGTTCAGTGATGAGAGATTCTGACTACAAAGCTGAAAACTGTTAACATTCTTTAGGGTACATGACATAAAGGCCTAAGACAAAACAGCCTCAAAACTCTCAGAAAACCACATTATGCAAATTTCATCAGCAATGATGTCTAAGCCTGTAACTCCCCACCTCAGTGTCCTCATTCTCTTCCCCTCTGCCCACACATGAAAATGGAGGAACAATTTGAGGATTAACTCCAAAGAAGGAACCAGCTTTTTGGCCGAGTTTCTACCACCAAAAAAAAAAAAAAAAAAGCTGTGGGCTGCTTTTGGAGCCACTTCAACACAAAAGCACTTTGCTGTCAGGAGCCATCAAATTCTATGCTGAAAAAAAAAATTCCACTCCTAGAATACTATGCAGATTAAAATACACTAAAATTAACACTAGAAAGCCTCCAGATATTCATTTCTGCAAGCACATAGGCTGACAGGAAAATACCGTCACCAACTTCTGATGCATTTATTTTAAGATCCTGATCCTGGAAGTTTTTATGACCTTGATACATAGGAAGCCCCTTGGGCTTCACATAACAGCATCATTCCAGACTACCAACCTGCAACACAAACAGGGTGCTACAAAACAGGTGAAAGCCTCTAAGGCCTTCTCTGTTCCAAGACTGCAGTGAGTGATGCACACCGCTCAGGTTCTTAGCTTTCCAGTTTTTCTCCTCTTTGGAGGAAGGGTGGTGCTTGTATTTCATTAATTTTGGTTTTCTAATGATAGTTTTTGGTACTCTAAGTAAATTACATGTGGACGACAGCTGTCAGACTAGACAGCCTCAGAAAGTGAAGCCTTTCATTCACCCAGAGCAGAGGTTCAGCATGAGCAGTAGCAGTTAGCTCCCCAGCAGTGCCACAGCTGCACTTCTCTATCTCGAACCTCCAAATACTACTAAGGTATATGGACATAAAGTATTCCCCCCTCAACTATCAGTCCTGCCTGCTGAAACTACTCAAAGAGGAGAAAGTGAGGTGAACTGCAGCAGTAGTCTTTAGCAGCAGATACTTGTACAGTGACAGCTCAAGGCAGGAGAGACCAGTGTTCATGTGGAAACAGTTCTCTAGCATTATCCAACATGCCAGAACTAGGAAGCTCCAAGTGACAGGTTCCCTGCTGGTAAGATACGAGTTATCCTCCTCTCAATGCAACCACTCCATCCCTGCATCTCCCGAACTATTCTTTGCACATTCCCTCTGTTAAATTCTGGTAAGAGCAGGTACTTCTAATGTGCTCACATCGTTTCATATTTATTATTTCCTTGGAGGAGACACACTCCCTGCTACAGGAGTTTTGCTGAGGGACACAGCCCTTTGCCAATTTGTGACTGGTTCTTTCTGGCTGTACAAACTAGTTCACACAAGGTAAAAAAAACGTAAAAATACGAGGCCTGCAGGTTGCCTTTAACAAGAAAGCTGGGTTTACAAGGGGCAGGTTCTGCTCGAGTCTCAGCAAGCTACGCCACCTACCAAACCACAGCAGCTCACCTGACCTGACTGCGCGGCAAAGTCACAGCCCTGGCGCATAGTCAGGCAAGAGGGTCTTGCATCAAACAAGGATGTGTTACATTAAATACTGTCATGTGAAGTTCATGTGTGCAGGTACTAGTACGGTAGAAAACCTTAAGGATGTCAGTTATTTTTTATTGGCAGAGCAGGCTACCAAAAGAGGAAGGCAGGCTAGATAGAGAGGGGCAGCGTTTGCCTTGTAGATCATTTTTGAAACACTCGTCACTCTACTCCTTTTACAGCCTTTTCTAACATGCCTTTGTTGACCAAACTCTTACCTGAAGCACCTCAAAAGCTACGTAACTCCTCTGACAGCTCCCTGGTAGGGCACAGGCAAGATTTCAACAGTACAGACCATCAGCAGCTGCCCTGTTGCAACCAGCCTTCTTCATGGCTAAAAAGCCCTAGTTAAAAGTCAGTGGTCTCAACTGAGAAATTATGCATTACTTTTTATTAGGGAATAGGGATACCATGTAATTTACTTGTTTTGAGTTCTATAAATTAGTGCCACCCCTTTAAAAGATAAATCTACCTGCCACATGCACATGGGTACTCTTTTCATGACTCATTACTTGGTTCAAAAGTATTTGACAGTATTTATTTTCACAGAAAGAACAGGTATATTTTCTTTAAAATAGATGCTCTGAAAGGTCTAGAAGCAACTGTGAAGAACGAAAGGCTGAAATTAACTATCAGCATACAGAAAAACCACATTTTTTGTGTTGTGCCAACCGGACCAGTTCTGTTCTTTCCTTCTCAAAGACACCCACACACCCACAACAGAGTAGATACCATTTAAAACGATCAAGACTTTTTTCCACTGAGTGTTGCCCACTTTTGGCGTCTGACAAAACAGGATCTTGTGCTTGTCACACACAAATATTCGGTCCAAGACGAATTTGGAAACAGCAGTGTGAGAGAGATTTCTCAGTGTAGTGTCTCTGCAGACATTCCTGAGAAGCTCGAGTCTTTCCATATGAACCAGGGCTTGGTGGATCAGATTTCCAGAAAAAACTTTTCCAGTTGGCTTTATGAAATGCAGAGGGGAAAAGAAAACAAAAACAAAACAAAAACAAACAAAAACAAACAAGAAGTGCAAGAATTTAGTTTTCAGATCAAATTCTAAAGTATAAAAATCCTCAAACTGTGCATCCTAATGACTCCCAGATTCACAATTAAAACATTGCTACGTATTCACTAGAGAATTAGCTCACAATTTCCTTCCCATGCTGCCACTGTACACATTGGTTTGACACTTAGGTCATTACGCAGGAGTAGACAGTACTAAGAGCTTTTCCATATAACAACTGAGTCTGCTGCAGAGCAGCAGGATCTTATCAGTGTGGATAAAACATGCTTTGACCAAGTAGTGGAACTCCCCCAAAGCTTCAACAGCCAGTAAGAAAGCTTCTGAGGGGCTGGGACAGGAATTTCATCAGAAATTAAGCTTTAATCTCTGAGAAGATAGGGCTTTGGCATGCTGACACATCTGTCTGGGGAAGGAGAATTTAGGATAAAAGTTCTGTGGTCGTTTCTAGCACCTGTAAGCATTCAACGTTTCCATTTATCCAATCTGCAACAAAATTAAGCGGATAAAAATTCACAGTGAGTGTCAGCATTTACTGTGGCAGATAAGAGAAGTAGGCAGGATTCCTCTCTCCAGAAATAGATGAACTATTTTGATATGTCTCACTTTTCTGAGACTAAGACAGGAACCACGACCACCTCTGCCTCACAATTAGTGGGGAGAGTGTAAAAATGAGCTTGTCTGATTAACGGGTGATGGGACATTTTAAATTTCTACTGACAAATCTTCCCCTTTCCACTGATTGATTTACACAGTTGGCAATGGCCAGTATCAATACAGACAGGAGACGTACTGACTGAGAGCAGCACTGCAGAGAAGATCTGGGGATACTGATGAATGCAAAACTGTCTGCATGCTGCCAATGTGCTCTCGCAGCCTGGAAGGCAAATCCTATCCCAGGCTGCATAGAAAAGAAGCGTGGCCAGCAGGCTGAGGGAGGTGATTCTGCCCCTCTACTCCACTTTGGAGAGACCTTGCCTGGAGTACACTGTTCAGCTCTGGAGTCCTCAGTACAAGACAAACATGGGTCTGTTAGAGTGTGTCCAGAGAAGGAGCATGAAAACGGTCAGGAACATCCTTCCTATGAAGGAGAGCTGAGAGAGCTGAGATTGTTCAGCCTGGAGGAGAGAAGGCTCCAGGGAGACCTTCTTGTGGCCTTTCAATGCTTACAAGGGGTTCATAAGACAGACAGGGAGACTTTTTACCAGTGCTTGTAGTGACAGGACAATGGGGTAATGGTTTTAAAATGAAAGAGAAGAGATTTAGATTAGGTATTAGGAAGAAGTTCTTCACTGTGAGTGGTGAGGCACTAGAAGGGGTTGCCCAGAGAAGTTAGGAATGCCCTACCATTGGAAGTGTTCAAGGCCAGGTTGGATGGGGCTCTGAGCAACCTGATCTAGTGGAAGGTGTCCCTGCCCAGGGCAAGGGGATTGAGCTAGATGATCTTCCAAGGTCCGTTCCAACCCAAACCATTCTGTGATTTTTAGGTAGTGTCCAAGCTACGAATGAATAAGAATTTTTTTTTTTCCTTTTTGTCTTAATCCTCCGCAAGGAAAGAAAATCTCAGTCTACTTCTTCTGTTTGCTACTCTTCTCCAAGATCCCCTAGTGAGAACGTAATCCCACCGGCCCGGCAGACTGTTTATCTCTCAAAACAATGCCTTTTGCGTGCAACCAGGATTAATATTACTGTTCTGTGTTTCATGTCAGGAAGTCAAGAAGGAATAGATTTAGATCCATAAGCCCTATTATCCTCTTCCACACAAGTAAAGGAAGATATTAAGACTCGCTACAGAGATCTGCCTGCCTTCCACTGAACAACGTATTTCTCCCAAATATTTTAAGAATCAACTTAAATGTCATGGTTTTTACATTTGAAAACACAAAGTGTTGTGTTTATACAGAAACCTGCATCACAAAAATGCTCTGAGCATAACGTGACTTACATAAACAACAGGAAAAAATACAGCCTTGGCCCACGGTGTAACTAGTCCGACATTTACATCAGCATAAGGGATTTTCAGAGTTTCCTTGTAAATTAGCAAGTACTGCATTTGTTCTGCTTTATTGCTGAAAGCACAGAACTATGCATCTAAAGGATCAACGGGTACTGAATACTATTGTGCTCACGTTCTACTTTGACAAATGCCAAGATGTGAAGCACAAAGAGCACAAAATACGAAAAAGAAGTGGAAACCTGATAAAAAGAATGGGCAGAGAACCAAGAGAACAGACAAGACACAGGCTTGCCCTTGAGAACAATGACCCCAACCTATGGCAAGGCAGAATACAAGCAATCCAAAATTGGGCCATATTTAAAAGGCTAGCAAAAATGACTGTCCTGACTCAATAAAGCAGCACTGTAACAATTTTCTCCTAGAAATGGAAACACATTAAGTTGAATCATTCAGATGAAACAAGACAGCAGGTTACCATAACAAACTAGCTTTGTGAAGCTAAAATGAATTCTGTTGGCTCTATCTAAATAGAACAGTCTGAATAAATAATTCCCATCTAGCAATTCCTTTTAACAACAGGAAGCCCTTCCTTAATCTCTTCTTTTCCCCCCCCTCTAGCCCTTATCTCAACAGTATGCACCTGGAATTCTTCAGGCCAATGTTTTTCCTCTGGCACATGCACCTCCTCCACTTTTGTCACAGCTGTCAGTATCAATGGCTCTTGCTTGGCACCATAGCCTGAAGAAGGAAGAGAGATAAGAGCGTTACAGAAAGGGGGGGGAAAGGCAACTTTTTCTGCTTTACAACTAACACAATGGAACATCACTTTCTGTATTACGCTTCCAAAACATTAGGATTTGTTTCCAGATGGGAGGGCACCAGACAAGACACGAGACAGACTGTGAATATTTTAAATGCTGTACTCTGTGGGAATTTCAGATGCAACTTCAGTTGAGTTTTATCAAAGAAACACATCCATTATCTTTTATTTTGGTCCTTTTTAAACAAACTACGCAAAGAGACATTGAAATCATAAATCCAAATATCACAAATGGCAGACAATTGAGTATAACTACATGGGTTTGACAGTACGAGTCTTTTGGGTAAACTTACCAAAGCATGTTCAAATAAAAAAAAGCAACCTTAATCTATCAAGTTTCTCCCTCCCCTCAAGATGGGTTTCTTCTGTAAACTCTTAGACACTACCAGAAGAAAAGTGACAGCAAGGACGACCTTTTATTCCTCTGGAGCTCTAAGTAAACACCTCCAACTGGCAATAAATGAGATCCCTTTCTCCTTTACTACCAGACTGATGGCCTGTCTCAGAGACTGCCACAATGAAGGAACAAATTCACCTGATAACCTTGTTCTTTCTTAAATAATTTTAGGGCAGCTAATAGTTGAGATCAAATAAAAGTATTCAAGTGAAGAACCCTTTGCATGTTTTGCAGTTGGTATGCTACAGGAAAATTAAAAGTAACCCAGGGCTGGAGCTTTACTTTACACGTAGCAGAAAGATCAAAAATAATTTGAAGCAGCTTTCCCTAATCACAAAGCAATGAGAACACAACTTCTCCCTAAAAATTTATTTCCATCCACACTGGACTGCTTCATATAGTCTCTTCTATGAATAATATCTCGTCATCTGCATCCATAGTGGCTTACAGTTTTATGCTTGAGAAAATGTGCATACTGCCATGGTCCTTTTCTTGGAGAGCTCTGCCTAAACTGGATTTTAACAAGGGGCATGCATGATAAATCAAATTAAAACTGAAAAAAAATGTTAGCATCCAAGCAATCAGCCACAGTAAATAGTTACGCACAGACTTACTTCACAGTATCCTTTTGTAAAATCAAAGCCATCTGATTCAGTGCAAGAGCAGTTAAAGTTTCTTTCATTATTACTAGGTAAATGCATGCCTGCATACTGCTAGAGATGACAGACAGAAATCTGCTCCTTCTTAATAAGGAGTGCCTACTGCTCACGCACCCAAGACGTCAGTAAAAGGCTTAAACAAAAGAACATTCATACATTGAGCATCTGCTGGTTTTGTTCTAGTTGCTAATAAGGATCCAAATAAGGAAAATTTCTGACAAGCTATATTTTATTAAGCCTAGAAGAGTTCCTCCAGGGTTGGCCATCTTCTTCAGACTTTGTCCAAAATTATTTTGGCATATTCAAATCACTTCCCTTCATTAGTCCCAGTACAAACACTGGTATCTTCAACATATACATACTCTTAACCACCATCGTGCCTTTGCAGGACTGGAGCTTAAGAAATTACACCATCATCTGCTCAGAGAACTATTCAAAGGGGAAGGAAGACTCAGTGGACACCCAAAAAATCCCAAAAAAAACAACCCAACAAAAAAAAAAGAAAAACTGGCAAGCCAAGATGCAAGTTAAATGCAAAGGGGGTACTCTAGTTGTTTATTTTGGTTTGTGATGGTTTTGTTTGTTTTGGTGGCTTTTTTGGTTGGTTGGTTTTTGTGTGTGTGTGTGTTTTGGTTTGGGTTTTTTACTATTTTTTAATCCTCTTGATATAATCTGATGGGAAGAACCACTCAAAGAATAACTGAGCTGGGAAACAAGAGCAGACATAGGAGGAAATACTGAAAGATTTAACTATCTAACATAAGACCAGCTTATTTGCAGATGTACTGGGGCTCAAAACCAGCTGGGACCAAGGAAAGCTGTTAGCCCACACTTCTCATATGTAAGACTTGCTGAGTAAATCTCCACAGAGAGGTATGATATTTTAAAAAGTAGACCTAATATACTGATCCACTATCAAGTCACTGAAACAAATGGCACTAGTGATGTCAGCCCTTCAAAAGTTACACATTTTTTTGCCTATCCAAGGAAGATAGGTAAATACAGATATCTTAGCACTGTAAGTCATGTCATTGTCCTCACCCTAAACTCCCTGTACCACGGCTTTGTATCAGTAGCTCCTCAGCAGACAGAAAACTGGAATGTGCTGTGTGGTGTCATCAAATGGCTTAAATTCCTCATCAGCTTAATACCATCTGGGCTATTTAAGCTAAGCAAAAGCCTATAAGCTGTTTGTCAGTCAAACAGCAGAGGATAAAACCAAATGCAAGAAGCAGAGCAGAGGTTGCAAGGCTAAGTGCATTGCAAATGAAATCCAAACTTTCCACAAGTTTTACATAATACTGCAGTCACAAGAGGACAGTAACTAGTATCATGTCAAATGAACTCCTTAATTCCTTGTGAAACTCCTTTGTCTCTAAACAGGTAATTCACTCTGTTGTTATGTATGTGACTTCTAGCAGATCACGACAGTGAAACGGAGTGTATTTGAAAAAGCTGCCCTCACTGCCAAACAGGATCTGTTATCAACCACAAAAAAAAAATAATTAAAAAAAAAGAAGACAGACACAATGCTAGGTTTGCAGACTTCCACCAAGAAAAGCAGAAACTGCCTATCAGCACTGGGATTTCTAGAAATGTAGTTGTTGTATTCTCAATCCTACTGAAGAAGCGGTAACGTGCCGAGAACCGCTTTGCAGAGAGAGTATTTGTGTGAAGCGCTATAAAATTTTCCGTTTCACATTGAACATTAATGCTGAACTTACCATCTGGGTCTTTAAAAGTCAACGTGATAAACTTGCTAGCGACCATGAACATGAATATCACCCAAAAACATGCAGCTAGCAGCAGCCACTGATGGTGCATGTTGTCAGACGTGAGCCATATAAAGCTGTTGCTTCCTGTTTCAAAGAGGAAAGATTGACACATTCATTATTTTTGTTCCAGTTTAGAAAAATACTTTCCAGAACCAAAATGACAAAACTCTAATATGTACCTGGATCATAAAACATGGCAGTAGATTTCCTGTCTTTCTTTTTGTCCCTTTGGCTGAGTGTTAAACCAAGCTTAAGGCTGAGACAATGTAACCACCAGCTGCTATCAGAGGGAGGTTTCACTCCTCCCTACAAATTCCCAGTCCCCTCCTCGTGCTGGCAGTAGCACTGTCTGTCTGACTGCTCAAGGAGAAAGACCAGAAAAACCTCTGATTTTATTTTTTTAAGTTCAGTTTATTTCTCAATTTAACTTTGTGAGACAGCTCACTGAAGAAAAGGAAGGGAGGATGAAGAAAGGTCTCCTCTCGGTGGTAGCTACTCAGCAGATCAACCAAACTTCAGTATTGTAAACAGTATTCAGTATATATAAACAGTATTCTTATGTATACTTCTATATATATTCTTACAGTTATCTAAAATCAGCTCATAACACATAACATGGACTCCTCCCCTGCCCAGACTACATGAATTACAGGCTGGAAGCTACCAAGCCAGAACACCAAGCTTAACCTGACAAAATATTTAAATAGATTAATGTCTCTTTTTATCTTGTCACTTTTAATGCCAGCAAAGTATCAACCATAGGTTCTGGAAGAGTTTTTATTTCCATTCCGCTAAGCACTAGCCACATAATTAAGCTTTTTTACAGGTTTCCCTGCAGCAGTGCCTACTACCTGTAGCTGCTTCCCTACAGGTAAGCCTTAAAGACAGGACTTACCCAGGAGAGAAGGAAGGAAGACTTAACCAAGAAAAGAAAAGAAAAGAAAAAAAAAAGAAAAAAAAAATCATTTTAAAATACTTCCAAACAATCACGATCACAGATTTAATGGGCAAAGAAACCACAGGCACTGCCTGAACCAAGCAGAGTGAGGATGAGAATACTGCACGAGATAACAAACACGCAGTGTCTGCCCTACTTCCCAGTTCCTAAGTTTGCTGGAGTGCTCTGAGTGCTTCTTAGCTTGATTTCAGAAACTCTAATGTTAAAAGTTAAGGTGCAATATAAGGAAACTGATTACAAAAGTTATTTAAGTCCCCAGCTATGAAGAGACATGTAAAATTTTAAGCCACCTCTTTAACTTAATTTCCATGGGCAATGCACCCAGTGAAGCACTGGGGCCTGCAGCGAGGATCTGTGAAAGCTGCACTGCAAAATTTAAGCTTCTACAACTTCAAAAAAATAAACAATAAAAACCCAAGAGCAAATATCACTGCCTACATATCAAAACCTGAGACTCCTCAGGTGTGAATATTTATCCTGCAAAAGGAAAGCTCCACTGTCTCGGTTGTTGCTCAAGAGATAAGACACCTGAGGACCTGCACTCAAGTGCTGGAAAGTTCAAACCTCAGCAAATGCTTCCTTTTGAGGATGCATACAACACAACTTCAGAACACCTAACCCAAAAATGTCATACAATGAGATCCTCTCAACAACCCTGTGAGGTTTGCATTCGTAGACCGGGGAAGAGCAAAACCCCACGTAACTAGGATGCAATAGGATCAAACTCAATCCTAAAATAGCCCAAACTCCGACGAGACTCCCATCTGTGTGGTTTGTGATCACACTTTCTACACAGGCATTTGAGTGTATTGCCAGGGAGTAAAAGAGATGCCCTCATTCTCATTTTAAAATCATGCTAGTTAATGTTTCTGAGCAAACTTTGTATTAATGTCTCGGTCATATAACAGTGTTCCACCTTCTTCACTCCCACAAAGCTTAGACAGCAGATGGGAGCCTGGTTTTGCCGCTGTTTCCATATGTCCACCTGTGACATCAGTACTAGTGTTACAGGTGCTGACTGCTTTTCCAACTAGCTTCTGCCTTCCAGCAACACAAATATTTTCAGGAAGGACTCTCACAGTAGCTAAGAGAAGCAAAGTGTCTTCAGGGTATGTCAAAAACCTGCACAAGCAAACAGTTCAAAACAGATCTAGGATGCAAAGATGTACATGAAATGGGCGAGAGGTGGAAAAGAACAGAATATCTCCCATTAAAAAATAAATAAATATTTTTTAAAATAATAATTTTTAGCTAGGATGGCAGTGTTCAGGACTCTTTATTTTCTCAACGTGGCATTTTTCACTTTGGCTTCTGAGAGGTCCCTCCCCCCCCCGCCTTTTATAATGATTTTGTTTCTAAATACTTCTAGACCCTCTTCATTTAGGTAAAAAGATGCATCATCTGTCTTTTGGACAATCACAGGTGCTGTGACCTTCATGTAGGTAATGTTTGTCATCTCCCATTTTCTGCTGCAATTCCCTAACTGCCAACTGAGTGTTCAATGTCCACAACGCATTATTCTTCAACACCAAAGACTGTTGGCCAGGAAGGGCAAATAATACAATGTGAATTCCAGGGCACTGACCTCTTTCCAGATAAGTAGTTCAAAAGTTATTCTCATCCTACCATTGCACTAGTACAAAACTCACCCGAAGATTCCTGCTGAAAAACAGACAGATCTCAAAGGTCCTCATTTTTCTATCTACCACAACACCCACCTATTTAGAGCACTGACATTTATCACTTTTGCTTTCAGACATCACAATAATTTGGAAAATTTTCCAACTATCACAGGTGAGAGAAACGTGAAACAGACGTCAGGACACAAAACAGAGCGGTGACATTTTCACTTTTTGGGTAGCTCTGCATCTAACATTCCAAACACAACCAAATCTGTCTCTGATGTAGTAGACTGACAGAAGCTTGCAGAGAACATTCTGCAGAAGGAAAACCTCTTTCTCACCATCAGCTGGGGACTTTTCAGAGATATAACAAATGGTCTGGGCCACATCTTTCTGTCTAACCCACTATATTTGATCAGCATAGAGTGGTAGAAATGGCCTCCAACATTCGTAGCATCCCTGCTCGCCTGCCCACTCCTATAATGGTGATGGATGCACACCCTTCAATAAGAAATATTGATCTATATCCCTTTATGCAAATTACATATTGGATTTCTAAGAAGTTGTGTTAAATGACACAGAAAAAGCTGTTTCCACATGCTCTGACCTGATAAGCAGTTCACACAGGACCCTGCTGCTGGCTCTTGTGCTCTAGGACCAGAACAACATTTCAGCCAAAGCCACCCACAAACGGTAAACTAACCTCAAGGACTGGACTTGGAGACCAAAAAAGGAACAGAATTGCTGGCAAATCCATAACAACTGACACTATTACCCTGCCATACGTCAAAGCTGCGAGGAAAACATGAAGCAGTTTTGTCTACTCTTTTTTTTTTTTAACGAGTACAGCAAATCTGCCACCGTCCTCATCGATGGAATAGTCTTGGCAGAGGATCTGTCTGTAACGTAATTACAGCAGCAGGCACTGTTACTGACTTCTAGCATCCTAAACAAAACTACATCTGTATCAGCAGCTCACTACCTATCTCAAGAAGTAGGTCTGTTCAAAATTACCTACAGGAGTAACTCAATCATTATGCTCACACAGATGCAATGTTTGTAAACCAGCTAGTTAATGTTGTTCCCCTTTCTCTCGCTGCTTCTTTATTGTTATCATTCTCACACAGGGTAACTGCACTTCCTGTTTTATCTCCTCTTACTGCATTTCTGCTGCCTCTCCTATTACTTATTTTCTTATGATATATGTACTAGCTTCTGGTATTTTTTTTTTCTTTAATAGTGTCCTTCAGCTTCCCAATATTCCAAAGTATTTTAGTTTTTCTTGCCCAAGACATTTTTTCTTAGCAAGTATTACAAGAAAGCTGCTGAAGGTTTAGTCTATTTTCTTACAATGAAAAATACACAGGGATTTCTCAAGTTACTCCCTTTCCCTCTTATTGCATTTCTACACTTTTTAGGGGGAAAAAAGATTCCCCAAACCTCTCTCTCTATCCATTCCTCTGCTACTCCCTCCCTGTGCTACTTACCCCAAAGACAAATGGTCACATAACCTTCAGATTAACCAGATGTCAGTTTTGCACAAGACAAAAAACGGTGTCACAAACACAAAATACACGATCCAAAGATCAGGACACGAAGCATGGCAGGCTTGACCCATGGCCTGCTAGTTATCTGTTACCTGGAAAAACCACTTGGACTTCACCAAAGACTGCTGTCTTCACGTGAACGATGGAACAAAGCGCAGAAGACTTCAACTGCATTAATACTCGGTGCACAGGCACTGCTCTGCAGTTTGTGCCACTTGGACAGGGGCTCCTTGGCAGACCAGTCCCCGTGCACGTCGGGAATGCCGGTGGCACACTGGTGGTCTCAAACTACCAACTGCTTGCCCATCAGCACAGGACTAATGATGTCATTTGAAACGAAACCAGGCACGAAAGCCAAATGACAGCTAATCTGTTTTCATCAGGGCCTCCTTGGGGTTATCTTAAAGTTAAGAGATCTGGATAACTGAATATACTTAAATAAATAAAGTTGGACTAAAATCTATCACCGGCTCCTTTGGTGAGTTGTGTGATGTTATAACATATGTTATAACAGGCATTTCTTAAAGCTGGTTCTTTCTTAAGGCTTTCCTCCCTCCACCCCGACGGCACACACAGGCCTATCGTCGCTGCTCCTCCAGATACCGCTGGAGAGCGGGGTCCTCCCGGAGCCCCCACCATTCACCAGTCAGCGGGAAGAAAACCAGCGCCGGCAACAGCTTCGTAACCCAGCGCAGCCCGGGGCCATCTCCTCGGCGCCCAAGCCGGGAACGGGACTCTGCCTGCCCAGCCAGCACACCCCTGCTCCGTTTGACAGGTACCAGCTCCACGGGTCACCCCATGCTCTTCAGCGCTGGAACGGCAGCGGCTCCTCTTTCCACCGCCCCCATTGGGGCTCCCGGGGGCTCAAGGTAAGAGATAAAACCAGAGGATTCCTCGCCAGGCAGAAGGGACACGGCCGCAGGCTGACCAGCTGGGGATGAGCCGAGGCAAAGGCCATCCCCAGCCCACAAGCGGGGCTTCGGGCGCACGGACCCAGGCTGAACAGGCGTAAAGTTTTTCCGTTCCGAAGGAGGAAGCAGGGAGGGCTTCCCCTCAGCCCCGGCACGTACAGACAACAGACGCCCGCAAGCGCTGGTTTCCTGGGCCGGCCGGGGGAGCCTCCTCCCGGGGCTACCGGCCGCCAGGCCTCCCCCCGCGGTCCTCCCCGGCTGCGGCCCCGCCCCGAGGTACCGGGCCTCCCTCGCAGCGTCCCCTTCCCGGCTTACCGGCCCTCCAGCGCCGCTCCCTGCAGCCTCCGCTCGTAGCGCCGGGGCGCCGCCTCTGCCGGGGACTCGCCTCACTCGGCGGCGCGGCCGGCCCGTTCCGGCGGTCCCGGCTGCTGCCGCATCCCCCCCCCTCTCCCGGCTGCGGGCGGTTGACGGTGGCAGCGGCGGCGCCTCCCCGCCCCCGCTCAACCTCTGGTGGTGGTGCTGCTGCAGCAGCAGCCGCCGCCCGGCCCTGCCGCCACCGCCTCCATTTCCTCCCGCCGCGGGCAGGCCTCGGCCGCGCCCCAGCAAGGAAAGGAAGGTGATGAAGGCCGGCGCGGAGACGCTCGGCTCCGCTCCGAGGAGACGCAGCGCCAAACCCGCCCGCCCGAAGGCGGGAGGAAGGGCTGGAGGGCGGGCTGCGCTGCCCGCCCCGCCCCACCGGCAGCAGAGCGGGGCGGCCCAGCTCAGCCCGGCCTAGCTAAGCGCAGATGGAGAGTCCGGGGTTGTTTTTGGTCGCCTTCAGTCCCCGACCCGCGCCGCCCGCCCGTAGCTTCCAGTTTTGGCAGGGTGGTTTGTGCTTCTCGTCGAGGCCCAAGAGCCAGCGCTCGGTTGGACTCGAGTATATACACGAGTATACATGTGCTTGGGGTTACTTTTTTACTGGTAAGAATATCTTTAATAGGTCACTAACGCTGGTGTTTCAAAAAAATAAGGCTGAAAGTGTGAATTTTGTGCACCTGCAGGACTCCAATACCCACAAATCCCATCCAAATCAGGTGCTGGTGATGAGTCTATTTTTTAACAACTATTGAAGCAACTCCTTTTGGACACATACTGCAGTGTGTGGCAGTAGGGATGTATTACAGCCCTAAACTCTGCAGAAATGTGGCTCAAACGGTGGGGCAGGGCCCTCTAGATGGTTCCTGGAGGAGGGGGTGACATCAGAGCAAAGCCACCGTCCTTTAAAGCTCATTGAACACCAAGGTGCTGGGGACACGTCCTCCAGTATGAAATCAGGTGATGCAATGCAGAGGAGGGGCTTCATCACCTGACTCCAAAAGATTTGCTTCTGTTACCTGACCGAGCACAAACACTGTCCTGCAGTGTATCCTCTTGCATCTGGTCACCAGAACTGATTTGCGCACTGGGAACCGGTGAATTGAGTGGGGGCGCAGGGAAATCCCATCGTTCACACAAAGAATCAGAATAAACAGCATCCTACAGACAGTCTAAACTAGTCATGCAGCCATGCTGCATGGGAAGGCCTTGCTTCCAGCCTTCATCTCTGCTTCCATCTCTGCATCTTCTTCCTTGTTCCGTCCTTGGAAAGACCACACAAACAGGATAGTTTTGACCTCGGGGATGGGAGAGGTGGGTGTCCCAAAATCCAAAAAAGGAAGAAAACATGACTGAAAAATCTTAAGTGGATTTTTAGGCTTGGGAAATGATCCCTGAATCCCAGGCCAGGTGATCTGATGTCCACGCTACACAGGGTTGGCCCCTTTGCAGTAGACTGGTGCAGTTAATGCTACACAGCACTTCACCCTGGGCTTCCTATGAGATCTTGTGTGGAGAACATAAGACAATATTACCAATTACGGGATTGTGTGAATAAGTAAATATCTAAACAACACCCAGTCCCTTGAACCCAATTCACCACAAGACCTGAATCCTACTGAAGTCTGTGAGGACCACAGGGAAGCTTGCTGCAAGATCAGGGCCAACAGTTCAAGACGGGATACAGGACTGTAGTAGCAATTTCTGTCTGTGTGTCTGGTTAGCAAATCGTGACAATAATCCAATGGAAGTAGAGTTTAAAATGCTTTTGCAGATATGGTAAATTTATTAGAGTCCAAATCAAAACTGATAGAAGCAAGTTTAAAACTTGTGCCTCTTCTAGAACAAAGGAGAAGAGACAAGGGAGTTAGAACAGGCAACCTTTACTTAAATAGTATTTCTCACATACTTCCCAACCTCTCGTTTTATCATCTGCACCACTGCACGGAGCCCGAGTCTGAGACTCACATGCACATGCACATGTAACTTGCATGGTTTCCAATCCAGAGTTGTGGGCAGTAGGACCTTGTGTGCCACGTTAGATGCTTCACTGAATGACCAAGAGGTAGCACTCCTCCCTGTGTCCTGTTTTGGGTGAGAACAGAACTAATTCTGTTCGGTGATTTTACTTTTCAGCTCAGTTCTTCTCACTCCCTGCACTGTCTGAAGGCAGCAGCCTGTTTTCCCAGGCAGTGTCTGCTGCTGGCAGTGACAACA
>JANHGN010004137.1:48000-59823 GCA_024605025.1 Megaceryle maxima | reverse complement strand
TACCACTGCTATCAGGAGGATGCCTTTAGGCATCATATTAATGAAGTTGTGGCCTTTTGACCATAATGTGGCATCTGTCATTGGTGATGTTAGCCCCCCATAAGTGTATAGCTTATTTATTTTCAGCAAAGATGTCACAGACAGACCATTACTAAACCTGTACCCACTTAGACTAGCAAAAAGTACCCTTGTTTGGAAAGTCCTTTCAAAGCTCAGTTGCCATTCTGCACTTAGACCTTACAGTGACCTTCACTGACCACACCAAGGCCACATTAAAGGTAAAAGCCCATAAGGTAGGAAAGTAGCACAGTCAGGGTAGTTCACTGTGAGTCTGGACTTGCTCATTTAGGACTCTCAGCCTTGCCAGTTTGTTTCAGCAGGAGCATGTTAAGACCATGCCCAAAAATTGGGACATCAGGATTTTATCTGGGAAATACTTTTGCTGAAGAGAGTCCGTACATTTAAATGGGTTAGTTAGCCAAAAGGCTGCTAATTCAGCTTTTGACAATATAGAATCATAGAATAGTTTAGGTTGAAAAAGACCTTTAGGATCATGGCTTGTGTTCCCCAAAATGCTCTTTTGTTCAGGGCAGAGAGATGATTTCCTCCTTCAATGTGATCTGGCCTTTGAAGGTAACACTGTTCAATGTACTGAGACACACATCTTCTCAACTTATAGTCGCTGCTTCCATACGAATTTGTTGGCACAGCTATACAGGTCTTGACAAAGCACACAAGAGACTGTGAATCTCTTCTAGGAACTGCTACATGAATAGGTATGGAGAGGTACAGATATGAATATTCCCCATCCATCCTTGCCTCCATGGTCTCTCACAATAGTCAAAAATACACCATTGCTGCCGGTTTGCCATCACCACTAACACTGTGCAGTCTGAATTTTCACTTGTCCTCACGGCCTGGGCACCCTTTATCCTCACTGCACTTTGAGAAGAAGAATTTTATGATTCTTGGTAGGGCTGCTTCCCTCGCACCTGCCGGTGAGGACATATACAGGCCTTAGAGCAGTGAGGGTTTCGCTGCCTTAATCTCTTTCTCCTGTCCAACTGGATATCCCCAGGCACTTGTATGCTGTCACCAGCTTATGCCGATGCAGCTCACTACTGCACTTTCTGGTAGTTGTTAATATTTGTATTACCATAAACCTTTTCACTCTTAAACCATGACCCCACTGTTTTAGTCACTGGTTGAAGGTGGCAAAATGCAGGGTCTGCAGGAGTACCTGTATCAAAAGGAATAACTGGGCTTCACATCACACTGCAAATCATACAGTGCAGGCAAAACAGAATTAAAAACCTGCAAGCTAACGCCCTTTCTCCAAACTCTCTTAATTATAGTTGTTATAGAGTTTACTTGCAATCAGAGTAGAGATGACATTTCAAACCGAAGAGTCATTATTAAATTGACACTTCCTTTAAAATGTGCCTGAAGTTAAGACTGACATGCTAATTGAATTTTATTAGTAAGAAATGTCTGTTTTAATAAGACAACTTCCTTATCTCTCTAGCAAGTTCATGTTAAGTGCACACCTACTGAATTTTTTCCATCTCTACTACCTGGCATTGCTAGTCAGAAAAAAAACCCTCATTGGAGCATCCCCCGGAACAGCAAATGCTGTAATTTTCTTTGATACTGATACTAATTTCACATTCATACATCCCATTGACTGCTAGCACTGGGAGATGTCAAGGAAGAAGAGAAGAAAGCTGTTTAGATAGCATTATCATTTAAGCCTTTAAAAATAGTAATGGTTAAGTATGTGAAATAAATCCAAGACCAAATCAGAATGATGCTGTGAATTGCTGGCAAATTCATGGTTCCCCCCCCAAATCCATTTAACAGTTCCAGCTGCTCTAATATGATGAGTATAAATATCCATGCAATGATCCTAGAGAATAATGATTCTCAGTTTGTCATCCCAGAAGAAGGGAGTTATGTAGAGGACATTTGGGATGCCTTTCCTATACTCCATAGCAGAGCATAGCACAGCAGAGTAACTGCGCTGCTGCAGCGACCTCCTGTTCCAAGCTGGAATTCAGGGAAATTAAGCTCTACTGCATGAGCTGTGCCACCATGTTTTATGAAAGGCCAGGTGGGTCCTTCTTCAGCAGACATGTCTCAGCTGGAGCACAGTGAAGCCTGTCTCCAGCCTACGCAGAGGATTGGTTAATTCGATCTCTACAGTCCCAAATGGCAACATTCAGGATGACAAAAAGTTAACAAATGTGGTTATATCTTAAGAAAGCACAATAAAAGAAGAGGCAGGCAAAAATAAGCTGTGCTCTTTACAAAGAAATATCATCTACTCAAAGGAAATGGAAGGGAGAAATAAGATGTTTTACTTCCAGTATGAGATCCATACACCCTCTTTATTGTTCTGACTTCTTAATTGCACTTGATTTGATAGCAGTGGGGGTTTAAGCTGCATGTTGTGGGTACTTTCACTGTTCTCTCTAATTTTGCCTGCTGGCATCAGGCGGTTTGCTCACAGCAAGCCAAGTCTGCAGTCTTGATTCAGGACTCAGCTGACCTCAGCTGACATTTTGCCTGTATCAGGACAGTGGGAGCAACACTAGTGTAGAGAAAGGAAGATTTATTTGGAACAAAAAGCAAAAACCCCATCGTCTACAGATGATCATTTATTCAGTATTAACAACATGCATTTTAACACTTCCCAAAATAATTTGTCATGTGCTGATTGCATGCTGAACGTGTCCTAACTTTCTATCATACAATCTAAATGTGGAAGTAATTTTAAGTTCCTGTATTCTGGTGTCAATCCATCTTGCAGCTCATGTCACCAAGTTGAGGCCACCAAACTTCCACTCCTTACACTTATGATGAGGAGCTGAAGAAGGAGCTACTCTGGGAAAGGCCAGGTCAGGTCAGTGCCTCTGCACTTCCCACTGCTTCTCCCAGAGGGGAGGAACTTCAGTTTGTTTGGGTGGGTGTTCACCTCACCTGTACTTTTGTGTGTTGTGGCATGACCTTAGCTCACTTGGCCCTGAATGCTGTTTGGAGAGCAGGGCACACTGAGCAAGCTAGCTTTGCATTTCTGAGACAGGAGGGGAGGTCTGCATTACAGTTTTCCTTGTAGTACCTCATGCGAGCTATCCCACAGCAGTGTTAGGTGAGCTCCTGCCATTGAGTTTGCTGATGTGGATTCCAGCACAGGAAGAGCAGGAGTGAATCAGGTTGTTTTCACCTTTCCAGACTCGTGAGGGAGAGTGTGTTAGGGTATTTCAAGCTCTGGCCTACGGTGTGCAGGTCATATTCCAGCTCAGTGGCAGAAGTTCAATTAGCAGAAAGCTCATGCTCCAGGGGTCCAAAATAGCAAAAAAGGGAGCCAATCGGGTTTTAAGAGCATTGGTGCAAATTAATGCAAAAGCTCATGCTACCCTGCACGTAGTCTCTCCAGCTGTATGATTTCCATTATGAATCAAAGTTTGTCTGCCAGGAGTAACGCTTTGATTTTGAAAGAAATAAAAATAACAAAAGATAAATAATTACTTAGTAGGTGGGCTAATTCCTCTTCCACATCTTTGTCCACAATGAAGACAAAAAGAGTAGTTTTACACTCAGTGGCTTGGCAGTGCTTCCAACCCTCCACCAAGAGAAGGGTAAGGCACCTTAAACATTAGTATTTTAACTCTTACTGTAAAGCAGCAAAGGCTGTCTCATACCCTTGAGCAAGCTGAATACTTCCTCTGTGTGGCAGTACTCGTGCTGGAAGGAGAGCCAGTGGCCCAGCTTTTAAGCAGAATCTTCATCTGATATAAATAATTTTTATCTGGAGACCACTTGTGGTCTCATCATGGTCAGTCAAATTGGCTTCCTGTTTTGTTTAACTAACAAGTAATACTTTAAGTGCTCTGAAAATGCACCATATAGGAAAAGTCTGATGAAGTGAGTGATTTCTGTTTCAAAGGAAAACAAAGTTTATAGAAGCATGATTGGTCAGCTGCTCTTAAACCAGAAAAATATGATAGAGAAGCTGAAAAGGTATTTTGGAGGTTTTAGAGAGATACAGAAACATGTTAAATAACGGAATGTCATTAGAGTCTGCACTGATTTTAAGGATAAACAGAGCTATTATACAGTTACCCACCTTCATATCTGCTTTTTCTGTGTTCTGCCTAATGGGCTCTGTTCCTTGTGTACAGAAAAAAACCCAGCCCTATCCTGTTTACAGTTGAGCTGCAATATACTTGAAATTATTACTTCAGATTTTGTACATTAAAACTGTCTGCTGGCAAGGGGAAAACCCTCTCAGATTATCTAATTATGGCTTCAAGCAGCACTAATGAAGAAGTTGTGCAGGCTGGGGCCTGTTCTGTCTTCTCTAGAGGCATCGACAGCAAGTCTGTGGTTGTGGTCGCACAGAAACGGGGAGGGAGGCTGGGTCTGCCAGGCACAGCAGGAAGAGTGAAGCTTAACACTCAAGAGTGCAAACACAGAGTCAGGTCCACATTCCCTATGTAGGACTGCAGCCTTGACTCATGAGGCTGAGATTCTCATCAACGCCTCCTTCCCCCTCTGCCCTGGTAGCCTCAGGTGGGATGCATCTCAGAGGTAGCCAGGCTGGGTCGGGGATGGAGACATCCATGTTTTGGAGAGGTGAGGCGTGCAGCTGTGTGAGCGCAACCACAGCACGTGCCTACAAGCATATTCCTGGCAGCAGGCTGTGAGCCAGGGTGAGAAGTTGCTGCCCAGCTTTGGGAAACTCATATCTGGTTGGTGGTAAGACTCAGGTATATATATCCCCTGGAAACAAGTGAGCTACTCATACCAACATAAAATAAGGAAAGGCCAGTGGAGACTCATGCTAGGCAAAGACAGGCTGTGTACTCATAGCAAGGACTGAAGCATGGTGGGATCAGTGAGCTTGATAGTTTAGTATCAGCAGCAATTTAGCTGTAAAACTAACTGTAAAAGCCTAACATAAAAGTCACAGCTGAGCTCCATGATGCCATTCCTGACCTGTTACAGATTCAAAAGCTAACTAGTTTAGGGTTAGATGTGCTAATTTTGTAAACCCTATTGAAACCATGGCATGAGAGTACCCTGTGGTCATATAGAGTAGCACAGAGAATAGGATACGAGGGAGAATCAGAAGAAAATCCACTGATAGCTGGCCTACATGAAGATAAAAGAGACCCAAACTCAGATACAAGTTACTTGGGGTTTTTTTCTATATCTAATTAACCTCTGAAATGGAGAATCCACCAAAGTTGTGATTTATTTACCATAGTTGTACTCAAAGGATACTGCATAACAGTGCTCTGGTACTGTGAAAGTTATTTGCAATAACGAATTTTTTAAATTCTTTGGAGAAAAGTGAGTGCATATTCTCTTCCCCCACCAAATTAAAAAAAAAAAAAGTATTAAAAAAACCCCCCCAAAATTGTAAAGTAACATTCAAAGGCTCATTAAAAGCAGCCAGGGAAAATAGATTATGGAGACTTCAAAGACTCACTGGTTAAGAATCAGCTCTCTTTTTCAAAGAAAATGTTATTAGCTAATCCTTGAAATTTGGGGTTTGGCAGATGACACAGTATTTCCTGCAGGTGCAGAAACAAGACAACATTAAAAGAGTTTTGGTAATGCATAAAAAACATCCCAACTAGACTCATGGTTCCATCTGTTCAAGTGAGCCTGAGTGAACTCCCTGATCCCTCATACATGTACTGCAATGTAGTAGCATTTCAGGAGACTCTAACCTACATGAAGCTGTACATCTCCTTTACTGAGAAAGCAAGTCTGTTAAATTAATGTTTGGGGGGTTGTTTTGTTTTTGTTTTTGCTTTTGTTTTTGTTTTGGTTTGGGTTTTTTTGTTTTGTTTTGTTTTGGTTGGTTGGGTTTTTTTAAGAGGATAAATAATGCCTTTATTACTGCTACTTTCAGTAGTATCAGAGGAACTAACAGAAAAGCCAATGCAATGCAAAGCAGAAACAGTGTCTACATATAGGTTAACAATTGCACTAATAAAACACTATAAGCATGCAAATAAACATCACTCCCCGTCTCTTTCCTCCTTATATCAATGTGGAGCTGCTTTGACATACTGTGTCTTTTAAGATCTTTACGAGGTCCCTTGTGTGTGTTTTTGTCTGCTATATCCATAGCTAATCCCAACAACTCCATTAGTTACAAGTCCCTGGTTATCAGAATAGACAAGGCCAGCTACATCTCTCTCAAGTCCTTTGTTAAACTGAGATCCTTTGGCTTTGATTTAAAACCTGGCTGTCACACAATGACAATTTTCCCACTGAGCCTTTCACCTAAAATTTGGCCCAGAAGATGCCCAAAGCTATGTCTTATTGTTTCCATGGCAACCAATTGTTTAAAGTCAAATAACTGGGCTTGGTAGTTAACTAAGATGCCCTTAGTAGTTAGCAACCTGAAAAGGAGCACCTGAATCAATAATGGATGATGGAGTAGCAACAAAATTTGCAAGGAAACTTACTCCCATTTTTTGCCTATCCAAACAGTTGTTCTGTTGCTATTCATTTTCAGATATATTCTGAATAGCATTGCTTATAAATTCAATGCAGAGACATTCAGACATATGAAATTCAAACCATGATACAACTGAAGTTCATGACTTGCAGAAAAGAGACCATGGGAGATCATGGTCTCCCATGGTCTCTCATTAATGACAGAGACCCATATCTCTGTACATTAGGAGACATAAAAGTTATATAGAGACACAAGAAAGCTTACCACTTCACTGAATACTTTGCACCTGTCTCAAAGAAAGTATTTTGAAGTGTCCTCAAGATACTGAATATGGTATACAGGCACATGCATTTACTTGTAAGAGAGAGCTTCTGTTATTACTTCTAAGTTCATTCTCTGAAGTGCATTTTGTTCCCATACATGGTATCAGGTGTACAGTGCTGACACTAATATCAGAAAACTTGTCACAATGACAATTGTTACTAGAGCCATGTATATCTACTGTAGAAGAGCCACAAGATATCATACCAAAGAGTTAAACTGGTTCAAAAATGAGTGTGTGTTTGTCTGCAATCTCAAGTCAGTCTGCAATGAACAGAGAGGTGAAGAGACAAGTTAAATATTTTGGCCAGGTGGCTTGTCTGTGTTGATTCAGCACCTAGAATAACTAATTATTTTTCAATACATGTTTTTAATTAGAGCTCTCTGAACTAGATTGGAGAGCTGGGACAAGAGGTAGACTATGACTGATGCCAACAAATGGGATTAATGCAGCATTATTAAACAGGCATCACCAACATTGTACAACTAGGTGTCAAAAAAAGCCACCCCAAACCAAACACAGGCGCAAAACTCACCTAGGACCACATTTGAGACATTGTACATTTTCAAAAGCTTCTCTTATTGGCCCTTATTGCTCTGGTTTTATTGATATTTACACAGATGTGTCAAAGTGCCGGCTGAAAAATTTAATCCAACATAATACTATTCAGAGAACAAGATGGCTTGAGTGATTGAATTTTTTTCTTAGTAGAAGAGAGGTTTAAAACAACCTGGGTATTACAGAATATTTATTGTTAAAAACAAAACAAAACAAAACAAAACAAAAAACTAGAAGATAGTAAGTGAAATAAATGTTTCTGGAAATAAAAATGCTACATCCTGAGCACAGGGCATCTGAACAGAGCTGTATATATTATTATATATATCATATATATATGTATATATATTATAGTACTCATTTCTTTTGCACAGATTTATTTCCCTGCAGGTGACAATAAAATGATGCTGAGTGTATTTCAGGATCCTGCCCCCCCCCACACCACAGACTTTTCCCTGTGGGCAGAGACCCTTGAGGGCAGGTGTGGTAAGGAGTGAGGAAAGAGGTTGCAGAAAAAGCACAGTTGGGGGGTAGTCTGACCTAACATGAGTCTCTTAACTGTGATTATAAACATAAGAAAGGTATCTAGAACTCCTGTACTTGCTCTTTACTTAATGTTGTGGGTCATTAAACTGTTCATCTTGCTAAGACCAGAACTGTGCTCTAAAAATAACTGTGTCTGCCCCTGAACAGAGGCACTGTCTTCCTAGCTTGGACAGCTCAGTTACAATTCATCAAGAGTCAGGTGGAATGAATCTGGGCCCCAATATCTCCTTTTTGGAGCAGGATATGCTCACAATATATTCCAACAATTTCTGTATTAGATTAGTGATATCAGGGTTTCCAGTGAACTTCTGAAGTCTCTTGTTCTTCTCAATTGGAAGGCAGAGAAAAAATGACCCCTGGAAGATTTTGCGACAGCATGAGATGTATGGAGGTAAACATCAGAAAGGAAGAGTGGACACAGTGAATTATAAATGCCACAATGACTTTACTTAGTCTAAGTAGGAACAGTGAGTAGGATAACCAGTTTACAGGAGGTGATACTGCATCATCATGCATGATTTTTGCTGCATGGCAACTTTTCTGAAGGCACTGTAGCATCTATTTATCAATCATTATGTTCAACAAGAAAACACTTTCCTGTTCATCAACTGGAATGGCAGCTCGATTGGGTACTCTGCCTTTAAGAACAATGTCAACACCCTTCTCCTGGGCTGTTGTACTTGAAATATTGGCTAGGAGTTTTATGTGGATTTCTCTGTTTCTGTTATCAGTTTCAGTTTCCAAATGATGTGTGCTTATTGCTGCCTTAATAAAAACTTTTGACTTAGGAATATTTACTCTTTTGCACTATTTAGGAACATTTACTCTTTTGCACTTACCTTGACAGCAGCCAAGGCTGTACAGGCAAATAAAAATGTTCTGAGTATCTGCATAAGAACCAAGGACACTCTCTGTGGTTCTTTACAGTATGGCACATGCTACCCACACTAGGCTCCCTTCAGTGCAGGGGCAATAACGTTGCAATGACACTGCTGACCGGACAATGTATCAGGACACTGTTCCAATGAATGATGCAGGAGCCAGAATATTTAGGACTACACTATTTTGGAATTGTATCTAAGCTCTTATTAAAAAAAAACAAAAAAACAAAACAAACAAAAAACCCAAACAAACAAAAGCAAACAAACAAACAAACAAAACCAAAAAAACCCTTTGATAATTAATGAAAAGAGAAGCATGAGGAAAGAATTACATTTTTCAATCTTGTTCCTACAACTTTACTTCCATTTGTTACTATTTTAACATTTGTCACAATACGTAAAGTATTACCACAGGCAAGATGTCTCAGCAATATTGTTTCCACTTCAAAACTAGAGGCAGAATTCCAGTCTACCTTTACAAGCATACAACACTGAGCATTGTAAAGTAAAAGCAAATTGAAGTGGCAAGTCAGAAAAATCCATGTGCAGAACACATTAAAAATTCACTGCAACATCACTGATCAAGTATAAGGTCTTAGGTTACAAGAAATGAGTTACTAAACCACAAATTGTTCTTGAGAGATATTTATCTTGCTCTCCATATTTAATTTAATACCTTTGATGAGAACAAAGGTTAAGACTTAGTCTCCAGTGGGGGTCACTGTTGAAGAATAGCCTCTATTTTTTCTTCTACAGAAGTTCAAACGTATCCTAAAACCACCGAAAATAATCCATACAGCTCGTGCAAATGTATTGGAATTTAGCTAGAGCAGTTCACATCCACTGTGGAAGTGAATCCTGCGCAGAGTGTGTGGATTATGGGAAGTAGATTATCAGGTAATTAACACTCTATATGCATAACAAAGAAGTGAAACAAAAAGACAAGAGGGTGGGGAGATGTGTTTGACCTCAGATGAGGCTTTGCCCGAATGCTTTGGTCACAAAATAAGGAGTTACCAAGGTCAAACAGCAGCCTTCCTTCCCACCAGGATAGCATTTAGAAATCTTCAGGTCCTCATTATCACATTTCCCGACTGCAGAGTCTTTTCACCCAAACTTACCTTTGCTTTTAATAGAAACTGAAAAGGGGAGGACCTCCAGGGTGCTGTTTGGAGAAGTTTTCAGTTGTCCCAGACCCTCCAGCAGCAGGGCCCACCAAAGGAGTAATGTTCCGGGGGAAGGAGGGAAGGATTTAGGAAATAGGCTGTGCATTTCAATGCACACCTGCCCCCTCGTTCTTCAGCCTTCCTGGGGTTAAGTTTTTCCCAGCAAGACTGTAATGCAGCTGTGAAATGAGAAGTCAGTGCCCAAGTTTGGGTTGACATAAACCAAGGGTGCATGGGGCTACATCCCTGTGTCGGTGTCATGCAGCACAGCTCCAATGAGTGGTGTCAGGCCCTTTATCCCAGATGATAGAGGTCCCCTTATATTATCCCCTTGATATTATTAGCCAGCCACAAGCACTGGAGGGGAAGTACTGTGTCCCTGGTGGCTTAATGAATGAGTTGTTTAATAATGTCAAGCAATACATGAAATTGGTACTCTTGACTTTCTGTATAGCTAGTCTGCTTTTGTACCAGTGGACTGGCCCATTGACTCTGCTTTGGTAACATTAATATAGGCCTCTGTCTTCACAAGTGTCACTTAAACCCTGAATTTCACCCCTCAAAAGATATTTACTACTATTCACTGTTGGTATTAGATTTCTTACTGAACCTGCTCTAAAGTTTCCATTCTGGACTGAAAACTTCCATAAAACTGAAAATACCCCTTTAGAGCAGCACCACTGTAACACGGTATGTTGTTCCTCAATATCATGATCTTTACACCTGGTTGTATTCAGATTTAAAAGCTGTTACTACTCTTTACTTCTAGAGGACAGCAGCAGCAGGCTTCAGACCACAAGGGACAGATAGAATTGCAGGCAGCCCCTATGTACAAACATCTATGCTTAAAGGCATGGTTTTAATAGAATAAAATAACCATACATGCTGTGTCAGATCTTTTGTTCCCGTAAATCAGAGTGACATCACCAGAGGTCTGCCATTTTTAATGGCTCACATCCAGCTCAGAAACTTTAATGGTGTAAAATGGGGAGCAGGCATCTACCCCCTCCACCAGGCATCAGAAAGGAAGAAGAAATGAGGTGTTTGAATAGTAGTTCCAAACATGAAGATGCTAATCCTGGCCTGAAGGGATTATGAACTTCATCCTTTTACAGTTCAAGGAGCAGCCCCTACCACTGTTAATCATCCCACATAACACTTCCCTGGTAACAGGTTAAAAGGTCTGTTGGTTTCAGGGAGTACATACTCAATGCTTCAAAAAGTCCCGTGTCCTGTGAAAGTTGGACAGAGCTGGGGACATTCAAAATGCAGACATGGCATTTGCTACCCACTACAAATGTCTTGTGCATTTTTTATCTGTTAGCATTTGTACAAGTCAGCAACTACACAATACAGAGGAGAAACCTGGAAAGCAGGAGAAATACAGCTGATTTGTTCTTGAGCTGTGACTGAGCTCTGCCTTCTGTACCACACTGGTTTGGACATGTCCACACATGGAGCATGCCTCCATCTGGTACCTGATGAGAGTCTATTAGCCACAAGCACAAGAGAGATCAGGATTTTAGGAAAACATTCAAAGAACTCTAAGAAATGTCATCACACTGGGAAATTAACTCTGAAGAACCAGCCTTAAGACTGTCATTTTTAGAAATGGAGTCTGTTTAAGAGGAAATCTGCTGGCAAAGATCATTCAAAACCTAAGTATGTTCATGTATCTGTAATCCTCGTGCTTTCTTAAGTGCTTGCAATCTCAGCATCTTTAAAACTGCAAAATACCACTTCTTTCAATTCTGTGCATACCTGTGTCCTTTCATGTCCTGAACCTCCTTTCTCCATTGCATCTGACTAAGAACTGATGTATGTCAGCCAATGTTCACCTGTGGTACAAAAGTGAATTGTAATAGGAAGAGT
>JANHGN010004137.1:0-47900 GCA_024605025.1 Megaceryle maxima | reverse complement strand
ATTGCATCTGACTAAGAACTGATGTATGTCAGCCAATGTTCACCTGTGGTACAAAAGTGAATTGTAATAGGAAGAGTAATTGCGTGTGGTGTAAGAAGAAGCTGTATATGACAAAGACAAAATAAAATTCTCCTTCTACCTCACCTGAACAGACATAAGCTTGTGACTTCATGATATGCTTCTGTTGCACTCTGTTATAAAATGATAGCTGAATATTTCATCCCACACAATTTTAACATCACCTCCAGAAATAATACAGAGCACCTCACAGAGTTTTTAAGACTTTTTTTTTTCCATAATGTTTACAGAAAAATAAATTTATCACACTACCTTGCAAAAGATGGTTGCTTTGTTGACCAGATGCCAAGCTGAAATTCAGACATGGATGACCAGAAATAAGATTTACTTTAATCCTACTAATCCTGAGCTGTTGATTGGTAAAAGGCACCATTATAGCTGGGTAAGCTTCCCTGGCTTATCGTCTGATTCTGTGTGGAGTCATGAGATCACTTTGGATTCTCATTTTTTCCCTTGTAAAGGGCAACATTGCTGCCTCATGTTCCATTTCCTACTATAAACAGTAATGAGCAAAAGACATCAGAGACCTTTGCCAGCAAATGCAGGAAACTCAAGACAGGTGATTTGCTGAGCCTTGGATATGCTCTACCAGGGAGAGTGGAATGAGAAGATGTGGGCCTGTCCTCAGGGAGCATTCTGCCTGATTAATAATAATAAATAATAATTTAAAAAATCCACAAACCCTAAAAAATAAAGGGTCCTCTCGTACTGACTTCAGTGAAGCCCCAGAAGCTGAAATCATACTTCTGGCAGGATAGCTTAGCTTTGTTTTTAACTAGGGGAAGAAGGGGAGACACAGGACTCCAGAAACATTCTCAGGTTGATCTATGGACCACCAGAGAGATGTTAGGAGCCTATTCATATTTCTCTTCCATCTGGAAGCATCCAACAGACTTTCATGGGTTTGTGGATTACAGGGTTGAAAACCACTCTAGACACGCAGCACTGACCCAGTCCCATTAGCATCAGTAACATGTGCACCTACAGATGGGTCCTGTACTCAAAGCCTGAATGCTTATACTACCTAGCTGAACAACGAGTAGTGCCTTTACAGTAAGATTGTCTCTTGACTAAACAGTCTGTTTCATATACTTTTTTTTTATATATATATATACTAATTATGCTGCCTGTTTCAACTTGACAGAGGTGCCTCACAGTCCAGAACACCACATTTGGTTTGCTTTATACCTCACTGGGATGTTATCTGTGTATCTGCTGTCTGCATTTAAGATCCTCTGGAAAAAAATTCTGACCTTGAAGCTTATCTACTCGAAGGGTAGTTAGAAGGACACAAATCCCAATATATCTGATGTACCCTATGTTGCAATGTTATCAAGATAACACCATCACACCAACAATGCAATTTGAGTTTAAATAAAAAGATACATCTTCGCTTTTAGGCTTAACTTCTCTACAGAAGTTTTATTTGCAAAACTGTTATCTCAGGGATTGAAAGATGGCTGGCTGTCCTCTCCAGAATCCTGGATCTCAGAGGTAGGTTGTGACCTTAAAATCCATCCTTAGAAAGTGCTACCTGGCAGAAATGCCAAATGAAAGTAAATACATGAGAAGCAGCAGCTTCCAGCTACCCCAGAGTTTGGAATGCAGGAGGTAGAAATACCTGCATCTTTGAGAAGCTGCTTGAGGGGAGCAAAAGAAATAGACATCCTGGCCCACATATCTTAGCTCCACATATGTGGTGCATATCTCTGCTGCAGGCTGTAGGCTCCTTAGAGACAGGCAGCCTACACCTACTTGTAGGCCTGACTCTGGTCTGTGTAAGTCAGTGGAAATCTCTGCATTGGTAAGTGTAAAGTTGATTTCAACACTAAGAACTAGACAGTGTTGAAAAATCAAAGAGTATTTTAGCTGCTGTTGTTAATAGAGCAACATTTTTCACTTTGTTAATAGAGCGACATTTTTCACTATTAAGAGACTGCCCTATTATACACAAAAAGACATCTCTGAACACCTTTTGTTGCAACAGTATTGTGCTTGCAAGGAATTATTACAGTGGGATCAGGCAATTGCTCCAGCAAATTGACAGAACTTCTTTCAAAATTGCTCTCCTAACAACTTTACCCGTGAGCTCATTCTCCAGTTGGACAGCGGGCATCTCTGCATTTGTTGACATCAAGGCATGGGTAGCTGAAAGAGCCCTCTGATTGTCCTAGCTTCTTGACTTCTGACTATATACAGCTTATGCTTCTGACAGTTCACATAAATAGTCTTATTTAAAGCAGACCTGGTGATCTCTTAATGCTTTTCTAGGCTAAGGTTTCAAAAGAGTTTTCTCTTTAATTTGGTTTATGGCAGCCCTGTATTTCACAGCTGGTTTTAATGTATTTTTGGAGACTACATGGAATCAGTACTTGAGTTATAAGGTATGTATATCAGATGGAGCCATAGCCACCAGTCCCTGGCAAACTGTTAGATCAAATGAGCTGGATCTCCTCTACTTTATTGCCTAATTAATTCTTCAACGATCACTGAATTGTAGGAAAGGGAAACCTGCCAACTTTGGTCACACTCTGTATTGGGTTATGTCAGAAAGCATTGGAAAGTAAGAGTTTCCTTTAATCTGGGTTCACAGAGGGAAATTTCTAGGTAGGTGGGCAGAGGCTTTTTTTCCTGCTTGCACAACTGAATAGCAAGAGGAAGCAGCTCTTCAGCCAAGGGTCAAAATCTTTAGAGAAGAGCAGATCCCACTGGGGAGCAGAACCATGAAAGCACTCACATTTCTCAGTGCCAGCTTTCTGCTAAACAGGATGGGCTTGATTATCTTGCAGACGAGTCTTCCCTGGATGACTAGATCTTTTGTGGGATTTGCAAACACTATGAGAAATGGACCAGCAGATTAGTTAGAGAGGTAAATCATGGGCTGCTGAAGAGAGAGTCACAGACCAGAAAGAAATTGTCTGAGCACTGATCCTGATGAATTCAAGAAATAATGTCTTAGGAAGAACATTGTTGCTGGCATGATGCTGTTAGACACAGGACCATCAGTGAAAAACTTCTTGTTTTCCTAGAACAGCAATTCCTTATTTCTGAGGTTTTACCCTGATTTTGAGCACAGGAGGACTGTTTTAAGCATCTGGCCACATGACAGGTTTATTGCCTACACACTCCCTCCAGAAAAAATAGAAACTATGCATTTATTCTACAGCCATGGGCCTTCAGGAGCACCTGATACACTACCCAGAGTGCACAGACAGAGGCCTCACTTCTGCACTGCTTTTCTGGACCATGCTGATTTACAGGTGGCAGCCCAGAGGTCTGGGCAGTCAGTGCTCTGTCTGGATGGAGCTGTAGCTGAGTTGCTGAGGTGCTGTGCAGAGCTGAGTAGAAGGGCTGCATTCATCTTTGCTTTCTGTGCAAACCAGCCTGGGTACCAGGAGTCATATGATCACACTGGGTACACAGGAGTGACATGTACATAGCTATCTTGGCTATCTCTGCACATGGATGCATCATGTCTGTTAGCCACGCCTTGAACTCCCCAGGAGGAAAGAAATGAGAGCATATGCAAAAAACAGGGAGGTCAAGCCAGTCACTCACCTGTGCCAGTGTTATGTCCAACAGTGGCATTTGGAAGGGCCAGTCAGGGTGAGCATGCAAGCCTGCTCACTTTCCTTCATACTCCCAGCTCATGTATTTTATGATGCCAGAGTCCTACCTTTACATCCCACCTACATCCCAGCCTCCTATCTTTAGCATTTGTATATATAACTACTGTTCATGAATTTGCCCTATTTGTCTGTCAGTAGGGTGGAAAAGTTGTTGGTAAGACCAGTTTATAAGACGATGCGGATGTTGCGGCTCTGCTTATTCCTGGAACGAAAGATTTAGTTGAAACCTTATGAATGAATGAATGCCACTACTTCCACTTAATGTGTAAATAAACTCAGGTCAGACCTCACTGTGGGTTTAGCTGAGGTCAGTGACACAACTCATTTGGTTTAATGAGTGGAATAAAATGGCCAGAGGCTAACAGAAAACTCGGAATCTGAATCTTAGTGGCTGCTTTACATTGGGTAGCAGACAGTCAGCTTTGAACTGCTATGCTGGGCATTAGGGAGCTCTTCTCTTCCAGCAGACTGAAGCTCCTGGATAGGAATCAGTTGGAAGTGTGGAAGCTCAACACTGCAGCAAAGACCAGCAGCAGACCCAAGGTAAAAGCCTGGTAACATTACTCAGGAAGACTGTTTTTCTGACTGTTTGTTGAGATGCTCATTCGCTCCCAAAAGATCTCCCTTCAAGTATAACCATCCTTTTCTTTGGCACTTAACTTTGGTCCATCACTCCTTTCCTATGCACCTCTCTGAGGATCTGGTGGTCACCTCCTCAGAAATAGCGTGGAAGTTTCTCTATGTGCATGGAAACATCCCACCTGGAAGACTGGTGTTCAGAGGGAATGCAGGCAATGCCAGCAATGCCTGCCTTCCAGTTCCTTGGCTTGCATCTGCAGCAGTTCCCTGGGAGCCTGTGTCTGATGGGCCACCAAAGCAAGCAAACTTTTGCGCTAGCAAAACTCCTGTAATAAGCCCTACTGTCTTTTCTGGAACAAAAGCCTTCTTAAAAAAAAAAAAGCCCGCGGAATGTAACAGCACAGCGCGTGTAAACACATGCTAGCAGAGTTAGACCCCAAACAAATAAATGGGAAAGATAATGTGGAACAGCACCACCTCATGCTGTTTACCATTATTGCAACGACAAACACCTCCAGTAGTTTTTCACTACTCTCACCCCTACATCACTTCTACAATTCAGGAAAAGCCATTGAGAAAAACAAACCTGTTTCTAAGCAGATGTCTATTGGCCACATAGGGGTTTATGTCTCCACTAGTCACACTACCCAGGGATCACAAATCAAAAAAATGTTGAAAACCATGGTCCTACTTAAACCCTACTAAAGCTGTGCAAAGGCAGAGATGTTCCAAAAGTCCCTTTGACATCCAGGAGATAAGTGGTTGTGGAGGGGGAGGACTATCTCAGTGATACTCTTCTACCTTGGCTTCTCCAAGGGATGGAGGAAGAATGTGGCTGAGCTCCCTATGTGAAAGGGAACCCACAGAAAGGTGCATGCTCTCTGAAGTATTTTTGTCTGTGAGTGTTGCCCATGGAAGTTAATTATGAAAGTATGAGAAGAAATTTACTTGTTCTTCCAATGTCATTATAGGAGAAGCTCTTTGTAGAGTGGATGTAGGGAACACCAGAGGCATCTATTTCCTTTCAGGGTTTATTGTACAAAATGAAAGGAATTGACTTATTCTTTTTGAAATATTGACTCAATAAAAATTGTCACAAGAGCAAACTCTTGTGCTATTTTTGAACGTATTGTGAAGTCTTTGCACAGAACTATTCCAGATAAGGACAACGTTACAGTAATACTACAAAATCACCTGTTTCTTTTCTTACCACATATATAGGAAAGTTCTATGGAAACATCCATGCCCCTTTAAAGAGAAACTAAATGAACGAAAGACTATTCATATGAATAATGTAAATCATATTAATTTACAGGGCTATCTTTCATACTGAGATCATTTGTCCATGTTTCCAGAGCATCAGTAACTTCTCATCAGTTTTAATGCTGCATGTACTTAGTTGTGATTTATCTTTGAGGCAAAGGTTAAGGAGCCCCAGTCAGAACCAGTGTCCAGAAGATGAGGGAGAAGTTGCCAGAGATGGTGGCTGAGAGCTGCAAAGTGAGGTAATACTCCCACCCCAGGTGACAAGGGATCTTGCACCACCATGGTCCCCCCATGCTGTCTGCAGGAAAGCAGAGTGGAAGGAGGCACATGTTGTGCCATGGCAGAGCAAGGTAGTAATGTTGCAGTAGGCAGGAGCTGTCTGTGGCTCCTGCAAGCAACTCAAGACACCTCTTGTGCTGCACAACTACAGACAGTGGCACAGCTGGTCTCATGCCAGCATCACCGATGGAGGTGCCCAGGACTTCTTGTCTCCAAAGTAAGCCCAGTCCTCTGTGGTTTGTGTTGTGATAAGCTTCCTTGGACAGAACTGCACAAGAGTGCCCTAAATGAGCTGGCACACAAGGAAAGCTTTCATTCACGGAGTATTTATTTGCTTTGGCTGCAAAGCTCTCTCATGCCTGCAACGCTATAGCCTTCATCAATAGATACAGATCAGTGTTTGTATGCTCAGCACCTTTGCTCACATCTGAATTTTTTCCAAACCAGCAAAGTTACACAAACATGGCTGATATGTCTGAAGCTTACAAGCTTCCTTTTTTCCACTCCTGCCTGTAATAGCTGGCTGCCAGTGATTAGTCTGCTAATTAGCAAGGGTGGACCAAAAAGAAAAGCTACAAAAAAAGTTCTTTTAACTTGGAGATATAACCCCCAGGCATGTAATTTAGGGATCACCATCTCCTAGGAGAAGCTGCGTGTGCTACATTACATGTATTTATATTTCACATGGTATGCCATCTCCTGCACATTCTTTCCAAAGAGTTAAATACATCAGAAAAAAATTATACTTAATATTTTAATAACTTTTAACTGTGAATCCCTAGCCACACTACCACGTAAAGGAAGACACCCAGGAAAAAAAAATACTTAGGGAGGAAATTTGAATTAGTTGTGCAACTTGCTCAAGATTATAGCAGACTTTCAGCGCTTCAGTGAAGACAGGTTTGTTTCCTTGGGCTTGTTTGCACAGAGCCACCTGGAGTTACAAAGCTCCAGCAGATGCAAACCCAGTAACATCTTTTCTACCATACACAATCCTGCTGTGCCATCACAGCCTTCCATGCCTACAGTGGCACTGAGCTGTATGAACTTTGTTTAGTTTGCAACTACTTTTCCCCTGCTAATGACCAGCCTCAAGATTTAAAACTTGAGACGACTGTTGTTCTCTGAAAAAGTTGCATGTCTCTTAACTCCCTGCAAGAAAGGGCCCCAGATCAGACCTGTACAGCTCTCCTCCCCTTCCTTGCATGTACTAGCTAATAGGAAATCCAGCCAGAGTTTCACAGCCCCATGGATACCATGCTAACAGAGACAGAAGTCACAAGCAGCAGACAACAGCCTTGGAGGACAGCTTTGGACCCTCAGTAAAAGTTTCTTTTTCCAGGGTCCTTCTCAGAAGGACCTACCTGCCCAGGTCACCTCCTGGGCAAGGAATCACAACAGGTCTTCATGCCAACTTCTCCTTAAGAGCTGTATAGCAGGAAGAGGGTAAATTTACTTTCCCAAAAGCCTCTCTCTCCTCACTCTGCTTAAGTGATAAAAGATGCTGTGAGAGGAGCAGAAATCAGAAGATACATGGAGCAAAGCAAGTGAGCTCTTCCCTGGTGTCACGATCAAAGCCTCACAGGTCTGACAGGTGAGTTTCAGGACTTTACACATTTGTATTTCTCCAGGCTCTGCAAATGGTCATACTGAGATCACTGAGACCATCACACCACGTCCACAGGTCTGCAGCTAATGAGCCACCCACTGAGCACAATTTGTTGTTGGTTCAGTCCTTCCTATTTGCATTAATGTTTTGTGCCATTAAAAGGCCTGAGGACCCTCACAGGAAGATTGCTAGGCAGAAGAGGAGAAGAAGAAATAAAAATACTTGAAAAAATCACCTCCTTCTTAACAGGAAAAAAAATATGCAGCCTCTGCAATTCCATGCATCTGAGAGCTGATGGTGCTCAGCAGGCACATACTGAGTGCACATCTCTAGCTCCAGCAACTCTCCCAGTGACCAGCAGAAAAGATGCAAGAAGTTCAGTTCTCACTAGTGGGGTACTCCTAGAGGACCACACAAGCACATTCCTCTCCATCCCCTTGAGTAAAAAGTGGCCTCAAGCCTTTCACTGTGTCAGCACAAAAAGTAATTCACATGCATATGAATGCATTTGGCTAATCATAGTGTAGGGATAATTCTCTGTATATAATTACATGCTGTACTAGGCAGTTAACACTGCAGGGATGTTAAGGTCTGCTTATATGTAGGAAGGGGGGTGGAAGGTTATTATGCAATGTTCATAGGGCAAACAGGCAGTTTCAGACCTGCTGGTGTATTTTGTGCAGACATTGAAATGAAATTTATATCTAACTCAGTGCAGTCCCGATTAAAACCAAAAATGGCTGTTGCTGGTAAGATTAAATTTAAACTCTATCCCTTTATCTTTGTTAAAAACTTAAGTCTGCATAGACTTCTCCATCACATTGATAGTTGAAGCTACTCGGCTTGCTGGATTATTAATAAATCCGGTCCTATGCACTTTGTTCACTTTCAGAAGTTCTGAGCAGCTTTCTATCTCATAGATGGCAAGAGATTAGCAAGTACCTAGTATCCCTGAATATCACAACAGCTTTGTCTGGGGTTGAGGCTTTTCTGAAATGTGTGAGGAAAAGACAAATATGGAATCCTTTGAGTAGAAATGAAATAATATAAACTTGAAAACAGAACACCTTTTTCCCTATTTTTAAAATGTGTCAAGAAAAGTACAATTCAAAACTGAAGAACAGTTGAAAAAGATAAGTTGAGTAACATCCTTGAATTAGGTGTCAAGCAGAAGGTGGAGAAAGCAATTCACAAAACTGAAGATAGAAAATACAGGAAAACTCAGAATTATCAGCAACTTAACAGCAAAAGACATCCAAGCAGTTACAAAATACAGGGCAGGTTTCCAAAGCTCAGGAGTCAGGGTAGAAAATTATGAGGTTTTAAAAGAATAGAAACTTCTATTCCAGTTTCTAAGCTTGGGGAAGATACACCAATCTTCTTTTGTTCTAAGCTATTTTTTGCTCTGCTGTTACCACAACTAGAATCTTAATTCATACAAGTCTGAAATTCTTGAACAATTAGTCGGCTTTCCAAGAGAGAGCAAATATTAATAGACTCATGAGAAAGTCTTATGAACTGGCAAGGGTGAATCAGGAACCCCTAATGTCAGAGCAAACCCAAACAGAGACAACATGCATTTCTGACTGAAGCCAGGGCAAATCTCCCTATAAATCCTGCGTGAGCCAGTGATTCTCTGTGTGACCTTTGGCAAATCGTTCAGTCTTGGTTTGTTCCTCTGTCTACTCAGCTGGAAAACTGGGTTTAGAAAAAAAGCAAAGCAGCAGGAGGTGACTGAAAACCAGATGCTGAGCATGAGCTAAGCTTTTCCAGGTAAATAAATTATTTTTAAATAATTACGATAATACAAAATGTTCAGCATATCTCATGTTTTACTTTATGTATTTACTGCTGGACCCAAGCCCATTTACCCCAAGAGGATGAATATGACGACAGTAGAGAGGATGGATCTGGTGCCAAATCAATAGGGAGAGCCATCAATCCTTGCAGAGAATATCAGACTGCCAAAGACAACACTGATAACAGTGAATCCCACCCAGATTTCCAACCCAGCTCATGGCTGAGGCCAAGGCCAAGGCCAGATACTTTTCTCTTATGCAGGAAGGTACAAGGAAGCTACTGGGAGAACTGGAAAAACCCCTGAGCTGGTCTCTTTGGGGCTGGGCAATTCCCACAGAGACATTGAAGCAGGGTATCCCATTGGATTGGTTTGGATCCTGGGAACTGCTCTTGTGGTTTCTGCCAGACAACAGGCAACTGTCCCTTAATCCTTCCTCACTCTAAAATAACTCAGACTCAACCTTCCAGAGACATGGTGCAGAAGGCAGTTGTTAGAGATAGTTTTGGAGAGAGATTGGGAAGATATTCCAGAAGGAAGGGAGAAAAGGGTTGTTGGTTTGGGGTTTTGGGTCGGGGTTTTTTTGGTGGCTTTGATTTACTGCCAAAGTTCACTAACTAGCATTTATTTACTGCTGTTGGCAGGCTGAGCGTGCACACTGCCTAACAGATTTATCTGTAATACTGCTGGGTGGTCACTGTTCTTGTGTTGTAAGATTAATTGTAAAGACTCTTAGGACTTTTGGTACTGGGAAGTTTAAACTATTTAAGTAAAATAATAATGCATTTTTTTCTCCATGGCCCCATCCATCTACAGTAAGGAAGTCAAAGTCCATAACAGACTAGCAGTCCAACTATTTAAGCCATGGGGAGGAGCAGTGGCTATCAGCTTTTATACCTTATGAGATCATTCTGCAGGCTCAGCAAGGCAATGCAGTGCTGAAATACTGAAATCTTGCCTTACTGCTGCCTTTCTTCCTATGGGAATGCCATGGCTATGGGTTGTAAAATATTTCATTCTCATGGAGTTCCAGACCTACAGACTGTTTAGCCACCAGTAAACATGCAGTAAGTGGCTGGATTGGAAACTCATATCTAAGACTTCAAAAGTATCTAATTCTTCTTTTGACACCTAAATGTGATTGATTTCTCGTAGTGTGATTTGGAGGTCAGCACAAAAATCCCTCCTGGGATCTGTGCTTATAAGCCAATGATCAATGAGAAAGTATAGTTAACTCTTTTAATTACTCTGGATTTAATTGAGCTTTTCTTCTTGCCTTGCCACTGTGGTGAGTGTGTGAAATGCTCACAGAAATCACTGAGTCGGCACTAATCCAGCACATGCCTCTGGGTATCAGAGATCAGTTTGGGCTGTGAGGGAAATTGCTGGCTCCCACCCCTTATGGCCATCTGGAGATCACAGATCTCCAGCTATGAAACATGGACAGCTATGAAGTGGAAGCACAAGACCTTCAGTGCCCACAGCATCTCGTCTTTGAGCTGTGAACAACTCCTGCAAAGCCAGCATTGAGTTTTTTTCTTAGAGGGGGATCCACTGGCTTCACAACCTTACAGCATGACCCTTACAGCCATGGTTGTACCTGCCCAGTGGCAAGTCAGAGGCTAGTGTGGATGCTGCATGTGCTCACACCCATGCTACTGGAGGTGAATTTCACCAGTAAGGAGAGGTTAATGGAAGTCCTGTTCCCTGGCAGGGTACGTTGGAACAAACTGGGCAGATACATACCACAGAGTTGGAGTACCAGTAATTATTGTGTTTATTTTTCTAATGGTTCTTAGGGTGAGGAGACAACTCTGCTATAGAGAATATTTCTATACTGATACATTTAATGGATTTGCACTGAGAGTAAATTTAGCTGCCAATTCAAATATCAGTTTTAGTAAAGCTTTTAGGCCTTTGCCAGTTTAGGAATATAGGGTGCCATTTGCTAGGGTGTATACATTGCTGGCTGGGATTTTTTTCCTTTAACACTTCAGTGACCCCTTTTTGGCATTAGCATCAGCTTCCCACTTCCTTACAACTGAGTGGGCAATAACAAGAGCTTAGACACACAGGGTCTGCTGCTAAACTCACAGGCACACACAGCAAGCAGAAGCTTCTCAGTAGAGTAGCCAGACTTCAGACAGTAAATAAACCCCTTCTGTGTTTCCAACATTCTAACTACAGTATGAAAAGGTCAAGTGACAGTTAAAACCTGCAGAAATGTCCCCTTTCACTTTTTCTTCATGATCCAACTCTGTGTTACAGTGCTTGCACAGCAGGAGGTTGAGAAGGATGGAGGGCAGCTGGTTTGCATTCAGTGGCTCCCCAAATCACTCCATGCCTGGGACAGCCCAGGCTCCTCCAGGAGCCATGCAGCAGAGAGGGAAGAGTTTCTCACACTTGACCAAACTGGTGTAGGGTTGCTAACAAGGACACTGGCCTGTTTACTCCCATGCTGAACAAGCACCCTAACATTTCTCTCTCTTCTGCTCTTTCCATGATTTCCCTTTCCAGGGACAGCTCCAGGTTTCTCAGTTCCTGTTCCCCTATGCTAGCAGCATCTCTGCAAATTTGGTCATTATTTTTTACCTCTCCTTTGCAGCAGTTTCCTTGCTCAGACTGCAGTCCTTGCAGCCCTCTGAAATGAGTAGATCTTACCATCCCTGCTGGTTTCTTTCTCTATCAGCAAGGCACATTTGCCAACTCTGAGCAGGTTTGGTAGGCTAACACTTCTCCAGGCAAAGACCAGAGTGATAACACAAAGGTTATTACACATGAGCACCCTCTTCTCCCCACCCTACCCCCCCCAAATTCATAAACCTTTTATCAGTCTCAAACACCTAGGAACTCACCCATTAAAGGCAAAGCATGGGCAGAAGGGTGGGAAGGCAGCAAAGAAATGAAGCAATTGTCCTTTAACCAGCCCTGGAGACCCCCCTTTTTTTTCAGGCTGGAGTAGCCCTGGATTAGAAGAGATTTTTGGAGATTGCTGAGCAGAAAAACAAGGTGAGATCTCCAGAAGGCAGAAGAAGTCCCTCAGCAGATATGTGGACTCAGTAGTTTCTGACTTGTTGGTCCATGGAAGGACCATTCCAGGGGCTGTGAGAACAAATTTTTCCTCTCCTCCTGAAAAGCTGACCATGCAGATTTTCTGCTGTGGAACAAGATTTCAATCATTACCTCTTAGAGGTAGGAGAGACTTGACAGTGAAAACCCTGAGAATCTACTCAGGATTAGAATGTCTTAATTAATGACCACAGACAGTCAGAGACGAACTGTCCCAGAGCATTCCAGGGACAGCCTCTTTCTTCCACATTTTCATGATCACCCCTTTCTCCTTTTCTTCTCCATAGGCAGCACAGTCAAGAAAAATGGGGTGACAAGAAGCACTTTGTTCTCTCTTGAGTGACGGTCAAATCTGTGCAACTCAGACCTGCAAGTCCTCTCCTTCTCCTTTAGCTACCTTGAAAATAAAGGTTCAGATGTCTATATTGTATCTGGGACAGGCTGAATGAACAATGACTGAATAAGAAAAAAGCTTACAGAAAGAACTAACCTTTATTTTGGTGGGGGTTTTGTTTGTTTGTTTGTTTGTTTTTAATTACAAAATGATACTTGATAGAATCTTTCATGGACATAACATCAACTTAGAGGAAGTTTTGAATGAATGAGGGTTGCAGTAACTGGCTCACAATAACTGTTGAATATGTAACAATATTAGTGTCAACGAAGCTGACATTTTAATGGCAAAGATACTATTTCTCATCAGAAAAAGAAGTATTTTCTCTGAAGTGTATTTGTAAATTCAATGCATGTTAAAGTTTCATTCTCTGCCTTTGAACACAGTGGCTAGTGATAAAAGCAGATCAGAAGGTGGGGAATACAGAATATAGCTCTGCAGCAGTTCAACTCCATTTTCCTTTTCCTCTTCTTTTTTTTTTTTTTTCCACTAAAAGGTATAGATATTCTTCACAAGCAGAAGTTGTTACTGCCTTTTTATTTTATTTTTTTTTTACAGAAAGGCTTTTTTTGCCTCTCTCAGCAAAACTTGAGCATTCTTGTATGTAAAAATATCACATTTTCACCTAGGGCAAATTAATGGAAATTTGCAAAGATTTACAACAAGAAGCAAAGTTTTAATTTTCATGAATATGCCCCAGGTGAAAAATGTGACATTTTTACAGAGAGGAATGTACCATTCTCCTCTGAAAATGAGTATTTTTCTAATGAAGTAGCAGTTCATTTTTAAAAGCTGCCCTCAATTACATGTTTTAGAGCTACAAAAGAAAAGTTTAATGCACCCATAAACCCCACTCCTTTCCCATTTTTCCATAAACAGAAGCTTCTCAGTTATATACACAGTATTATTTTTATTGTCATTATATTTAGGATCCTTAATCATGAATCAAGATCCTGTTGTGCTAGGAACTGTGTAGAGAGAGAACATAAGGCTGGTTCTTGCTTCAAAGAGCTGAGCCCCCCATGGCAAGAGGCAACAGCATGGGGGAGCGTATGGAAACGAGACAACAGATTATCGGCAGAAGAGGTTTAGAAGCTGATATACCACAACCACTTTGCCTCATGCTGGGAGAACAGAGTCACCACCTATCAAACTGCAAAACCTTTGATATCGAGCTGAGGATTAGGGACAGACTTGGAAGGATCTTGCTCAGCTGTAGCAGACAGAACAAGATGAGGTGCAATGCCATTAATGCGAAATTTTCCATTTGTCCTACTGTCAGTCGGATGACAAGTTGTTTATATATAAAGATGGGACTAATATAAAAAGCCAAGACAGAGCACCAGAAAGCCCAAAAGGATTCAGTGGTGACTGTGGCATGAGAAAACAAAAATGTCCTGCTACTACAGAAACTGCAAGCATTGTGCAGCACCAGGACCACCATTTATAAGCTCTTTCACATACCTTTGGTCTACTTACTGATGCTAAGACCTTGGCTGGAATATTTTATTTGGTTTCAAGCACTTTACTTTTTTTTTTTTTTTTTTTAGGAGAACAAAAAAAAGTTATGTCCCAAATTCAGTTCTTCAAAGTAGCAAAATGAACTAGAGATCTAGAAAACACAATTTATGAAGTAAGACTGAAGGAAATGGGGTCGTTTAATCTCGAAAAGACAGGACTGAAGAGAGACAACAGCAGTCTTCAAATACATTGAAGTTATTTGCAAATATGGAGGAATAATTTTCATGATAGGATGGGAAATAATGGGCTTTGATAGTCACAAAAGAGATTTAAGATAAACATGAAAAAAAATGTCTAATAGTAAGGATGATTAAGCACTAGATAGATTGGCTGGGGGAACTGTTACATCTCCATCATTTTTTGTTTGTTTTTGCATCAAGAGCATAGGCAAACATCTGTTGTGAACATCTTAGGTACAAGCTGATCCTGCTCTTGGGCAGAGGAGGGATCAGATCTGTAATAAACCATTGAGGTGCTCTGAACCACATCAACTGCCCTGCTGGCTCTGCATTTGCCTGTGGGGCACAAAAAATCCCAGTGGGACTGATTGGAGACATGGGTGAGAAACTTTGAGATATGCCAGGCAAGACCATCCCTCACAATCTTTTCATAAGTAGTTTGGAAGATTTATGGCACATATAGCATGTATCCTGTGGCACGTATTATAGCTAGGTGCCTTCAGCGTGTACATATGCAGGAGTTTAAGGAAGTCACTAGTGATTCTGAGTGCTTCCAAGTTTGGTGCAATCTGCAGTATTTTGAGAACATGATGAGCAACCACCCTCTGGAAGCCAAGGAAAGGGCTTTCAGACTATTTAAAAGCTTGCTTCTCTTGGGCACCCAGAGTCATTCAATTCCTCTGCAAATTCAAAGGCACCTTTGTTTCACAGTCTTTGCCAGACCAGTCTGGGACATGAGTTAATCAGTATTCATACATAGAGATGATTGCTCTAAGAAAGAGAAGAGAAATGGGAAGCAGGAAATGTGGTTGCATACATTGATGAGAAGTACAACCAGTGAGGCTTGAATACAACACTGGATCAAATCGTAACAGCGCACAAAGAAGAAATTTTGGAGACATGCAGAACAGGCAGGAGCTTGTGCTCTCCCAAAATTTGTTCTGTGGCTTGGAGATTTGGGTCAGACCACACAGATCAGAGGGAGTTTGAAATGACAAGGGTGGGAAGCAGAAAGACCCGCACCACTGCAAACAAAACCCTAGAAGTGATTTGTAGTAAGTGCCTCAGTTTTACCCACCTAAAATCCCTTTCGATTTTAGAGACACAGAGAGGCTGCCACAACATCCTGCTGCTTCAGCAGGGTTAGGTGCTTCTGCACAGCTTTGGAACAGGAATGTCAGGTACTGAAGGCAAAAGTAGATGAGAAAGATTGCCCAGATACTCTTCAGCTTTCTCCTGTGATATGTTGCTTATCCTGCAAATGGGGCAGAAGCCATTTCACTGTTATTGAGATAGGAGCACACATATGAGCAATCACCAGAGTGAAAGTTATGCTGTAAGATGTAGTCATTAAATCTTCTGACGCCTTGTCTGTTCCTAACAGTATGGTGAAGTATTTAGCTCTACAGTGTTTGTTTTTTACTTTTGGAGCCTTATGACTTGACACGCAAAAACTTGCTCCCTGAAAGACAAATGGTCACCTTATGGTTCAGCACAGAGATGGGATGGTGAAGGCACAGGTTGTGACATAGAAACCACTTTGGTTCTTGCCCTGCCAATCCTGCTGCCATCTGCAGCTGCAGCTTACTGTGGAGACAATTAAAAGCAATGACTCATTGGCATCACAGTTCTTCAAAAACACTTATTCAACCATCCTCACATCACAGATGTATGTGTGCCTTCACATCTCTCCTGATAATGCCATGAGATTTGCCCAAGACCAGTCATGGAGAATTAAAGCAATGATCTCCTATTGCCTCCACAAAGAAACAAAACACTCTGGAGAATGTGCACTCAACACCTCAGCTACTCATCTATAATTCTCCTCCTTACCGTGTATTTCTGCCCAGAGAAAGAAACCATAAGAGTGAGTCATACAGCCAAAAAATCAAAATCAAGATCAAAATCCTAAACCATCTCAGATGTGTTCCACATCAGGAACATGACACAAGTAAGAGCATTCCTTAAAGGTGCTGCCTTTCTGTCTAGCACCAGTACAGTTCTGGTGACAGAGAGGACAAACGGAGAAACATGAATGTAGGCAACAGTGGGAGATTTTCAGAAAGTACATCCACACAGGGACCAGGTTTTCAGCAGCTAAAGCAAGGGTGTGCATGCAGTGTGTGAAGCTGCACTGTGGATGCTGTCAAGTAGATTAGAAGCGGGTGGAAGATTTATCTCTGTGTACACAGACTGTCTGAGTTTTCTTCCAAAATTTTCAAGGGGAAGTGCAGTTCCCTACCTCTGAGGAAAATGAATAATTTCTACAAGTGTGTTTTGTGCTTGAGCTCCCTTCTTTCACATAAATGACAATTAAGGACAATTTAATTTTTCCTTTTCCAGGAAACTCTCTCTTCTCTCTTTTTTTTTTTTTTTTTCCTTTTTCTGTTTTTTGTTGGGTTTGTTTGTTTGTTTGTTTGTTTGGATTTTTTTGTGTGTTTTTCTTTGGCTGGGGGGGAGTGGAGAGGCTTGTGGGGGGAGGTGTCAAACCAGAAGTGACCAGGAGAATGCCTGTCCAGTGGTGAAGAGAGGTCCCTATAAACAATATTTTTGATCCCAGGTGGTCTCCTGTTTCTCAACTTTGTGAATCCCCTGAAAGATCTGTATAGGTGTGCCAAAGTCACACATATGCACATGGGATTCAGAGGTGAGTGGAAAGAAGGCAAAATAAAAGAATAATTTTTTTTTTTTTAGACAGATTTTGACAGGAATACACTCTGCAAGTCAGCTTACCTATGGAGACGGATTCATTTCAGCTTGAAGCACAAATGTGGTTGCTAGCCTAATCCCCACAAAGCCACAGAGAACTTCCACTAAAGAGTTCATTAGGCTTTGACAAACTATATGCACCGGGCTGTCTTTGCTTGCCAGGCTCTCCTGAGACAGTGGAAAGTATTTAATACACAGGCAAACATTTTAGAAAGGAAAGTATCCTTCCCTGTTACATTTCCACATAAAGCATTTTTGAAAGATTTATTCAGTGTAACTTGTTTATTTGCAAGCTGCCATGTAGCTCTCAGGAACAGCTCTGACCTTAGATAAAGGTAGGAAATCAAGGACCTCAGCTCTGGAAACAGCCTTGCTGAGATGCTCCCAAGAAAGGTGGTACAGTTATGAGCAGAAACTTCCACAGTACCCATGTTGGGGATGAGGTGGGGAAAAAGGGAAAAAAAGCACGTTTCTATTCATCAGCTCAACCCTCACAAAGTATTACTGTGTTTCCTCCTTGGGGAAGTGCCTAGAGAATTAAGAGCTTATTTTCTTAAGGGGTACCTGCTTCACTTGGTTCCAATAATTTATTTTCACCTCCTTCTTAGGCAGGCAAATTCACTTCATGCAGTCAAGGGAAAAAACAAGAATCAAATTAGATCATATTATCAGCATAAGATAAAGTAGTAGTGGTTTTCTTCTTTTGGAGCATTTTTATCTCAGTGGCACAATTTGGAGCAAGTCCAAATACTCAGAAATTCTGTAAATTTGCTTTTAAGAGCCCAGCAGGGGGGTTTCACAGAAAGCGCTCCAGTATATAACAGCCAAGCCCATTTACTACAAGATTTAATGTGGTTTTTTGCAGTGTGATATATGGAAGTCTATCTTTCTGGTTGCTACTTCCCACCATTATGGTTTTGTTTAAAAATGCAGGAAAGTTTTTCCTTCTAAAAAAAAAGTTATTACACTAAATAGCAAAACAACCAAGCCTTTAATAGAATTGTTGCTCTAGCTTTAAGGACTTGTAGCTTGTGGGGAGACAAAAAAATTTTGTTAGTGCTACTGACAAGCCTTGGAAAACAGACAAGTAATTTCTTCAGGCCTGAAGTAGATATCATCAAAGCCCAGTTCTGTTTAGCCTTAGAAAGCACAATAAACTATTACTTTAATGAAAAAATTATCATCTCAGGCCCAACCATGAACTCCCATGGACTTGTATTAGCAAGCTGTATTCTTAAAAGCTAATGAATCCTTTTTTAGGCTCTGGTACAACCCAGAAAGCTTGTCTAACTTGCTGAAGTATTCTCAGCCACTGGCATATCAACTTGAAGTTGGAGGAACACCAACGCTCTCCCACACTGATGAGAAGGAAGAGCTTTTGCAGCTTTTGAACACCATGCAAAGCCACACTGGCTGCAGCCATGTGCTGTATGACAATGTTCCTCTCTTGGCTTCCCACTGCTTCTCAGCCCACCATGGGAGTTGGACCCAGATTGGAGGGATGGACATCTCAGAAATCCAATCCTACTCATGCCATAAAACCAGGCAGCAGCTGGGAGATGGAGACATCCTTGCAATGCCTCACTGAAGAAAAGGTTTTGCAGTCTCTGCTCACCACAACAACCACAAATGCCTTGTACCCCTCAGTCAGAGCTCAGTCCCAACCAGGCACCAAAGGATTTGCAGCTCAGGTGTCTGTAGGAAAGCATCCTCCATGAGCGCTGCTGATGTTCTGCCTTCCTACACCTATGCCACGGGACTCTAATTAGGAATTAATCTGTTAGAGACTGAGATCTGTAATGTAAAATGGTACTTGGCTTTCAAACCTGGCACTCACCCCACCATCCAAGCAGCATGACCCTTTTTTTTGGCTCCACCACTGCACCCTTGTGGGAGAGCACTGAACAGGACATGGCCCCAACAGCTTTCAAGTGCTTTTTGGCTGGACACCAGTGGATCATCAGGCTGCTGGTGAGATATGTAGGGTTGGTGTATTCTCCTTAAGGACAATGGGAAAGAATGCCTTTTCACTGTTTTATTACTTGTATACATACATTAAAAAAGATTAATTGTACAGTTAAAAGGGCTAATTTTTTTCTTTACTAAATTGAAAATTTAAGGATGTTTTTACAAAAAGTCATTACTTCAAATAGTAGAATAACAAATGGAGTTGCTGCAGTGGGACAGCAGGAATGATAATCTTCATGCAGTGCAGAAACATGGCAACAACCATCACAGGTTTGGCTCAGTCTCTAGCAGCAATTCTCTCCAGCAGTTACCAGCCCTGGGAAGGGCAAGGGGAGAGATATAACCTGTCATTCAAAACCTAGTTTTTACTCTGAAAAATGCCTATTAGTCACTGTTTTCCTATCATTGCACACAGCTGAGATAAAGCTGGGCTACTCACTCTCATGGCTGAAAAAAATTGCCAAAGCAATAACTTAGCCTGCAGAAGTTTATAAGAAAAATGAGATTGCCCACAACTCCCTCCCTTGTCACTGTGCAGAGTACCCTTCAGAAATCCTCTAGCACGCAGGGACAGATCTGCAGTCCCTCAAACACACATGCTGACAATGCATAGGCTTCAGCAGCTGTGCACGGGGGCTTTTCTGGGACAAGAAGGAAAGGGCACCTGGTCCCACCTGAGTCGGGAGAGGTTTCACCCAGTCCTACCAGTCAGGAAGCTGTCAGGTCACTCCTACCTCTTGATGGTGTGGGGTTGTTCTGCACTTTGCAGGGGTTTAGTATGTGGCTGAGGAGTTTTTAACAATGTTTGTCAGGGTATCAAAGGCCTGACAGCAGCATAGCTGCCAGGGATGATAGCCAGCTCTGCCACGCCAAGGGCCAGTTTGGCCATTCACTAGGATAATAAGCAAAGCAGATAATTTGCATCTAAATTACTTAGGATTTTAATCAGAGATTAATAAACAAATGTTTCCATAATTATTTATACAAATCACAGCAATAGAGGTTTACACAACACAGCGGCCAGCATAATTTGTTCCTGGAGCTGGAGAGAAATACGTCTGGGATCAAAAACCCACTACTCTACTGAAGCTGACTTCACCACATGCAGCTCCCGCTTCAGCAGTGGCCAGACTCCTGTAGAGGCTCCATTTTTCCCTTGGAGGTGGAGGTCTCTGCTGCACCCTTGAAGCTGGGCGTGTCTGCCAGGTCCTTCACAGGCAGGGTGTCACTGCTGCCTGCAAGAGGGCTTCAGGCATTAATCCTCTCCTTCTCCTCACTGGGAGCCACCCTGCTTGAGCACAGCTCCAGCGGTCTTGGGCTGCCATCCAAGCCTCCTGAAATGCCATGCTTGGACCTCCCAGTGTGAGGTGACCCTGCTGAACAGCCCCTGACTGTAGGAACAACCTTCGCTGCTTCTTTGTATCACAACAAGAAAAAATCCCAATGTTTCAGTCTTTGCTGGCAGAGGATCATCTGCCTATGCCATGTCTTTGGCAGCTGGAGAGGCACTGGCATGGGACATACACAGATCAGCACCCACCAGGGAGGGTGGAAGAGGGGAAACCATCTCTCCTTCACAAAGGCTTCACACTGAAGTAACACAACAGCTCAGGGAGATTTATACTTCTACATATTAGCCTTAAATCACAAATTTGTCAGTTGGTTGGTCCTGTTGATTTCTCCCTTATACTCTGTGATCTTTTTGTCTTTATGCATGCATATGCTACAGTTTGGTTAAAAAAAGAAAAATAGAGATTGGACTTCAAGTTCTCTCAAACATTTAGCTTTATGCTGCTATAGTTAGTCATATAAAAATAGAGGATTTTGAGTCAATACTGCCTAGGAACTGCTGTTACATACAGGAGAAAGGAAAAGGGATCTCTCTCCTTGCTTAAAGGAATGCAAGAACAAAAAAACTCCCTGAGCACACAGGTGCTCTGTTCTGCTCAGCCACATCAGTACACTTAGGACACCAAGGTCAAGAGAGACACCATTATACAGTAAAGCAGCAGCTCACTTGTCCCTGTTTAAGGAGTCACATCCTTAGACATTGCTAAAGAAAAGTCCTGCTCTAGTGGGAAGGTACAGGAACACATCACTAGCTTGAAGGACGTGGGTTTTTTTCCAAGAAACTTGGATTGGTCTGGGCTTTAAGTTTCATTTCCCTCAGCAATGCTAGGCAAGAGCAGGCACAGCAAGACTATTTTAGCTTACTTTTTGTTAGCGGCTTGCAAACGGAAACTCAACAGCTTAACAGTTTAACACAGCTGGGGATATTCAGCTTCAGTGATTAAATATGCCTGAAAGATGTCATAGCTGACTTGGAGGATTTTACATTTATTCTGCCCAAAGACTTGTAACACTATTTGTCACTGCAGGTATTTGGCCCTGCTCAGTCTCTGCATTCAACAAAGGCAGGCTCCAGAATTTCCTGTCCATGTGTGAAGGAGAATGTTTTGTAGTCCATTTCGTTGGTGGCTTTTGAGATTTCTAAGGAAAGGAAAGCAGATAAGTTTACAGCTGCTTCTGAAAAGGCCTTCCATGCAGGTACATATTCACAGGGGTGAGCAGAGTTGTGGTCAGGAGGGGAAGAAAAAATTAAGAGATTTGAGGTTTCTCTCTCCCATTAGCAAGTCCCCATGCACCTCTGGTGAGACAATACACAATTTTTCTCCTCTCCCCACTTCTTCTGACCTGTTGAAGTTGTACCTCTACTTACCTTCAACAAGCATCTGACACCAGCACTGCCTGCTACCTCCAAGATGGTTCTGTCTGAGCTAGCACCTCATGACCTCCTCATCCTTCTGGGGCATCAGAAAACTGATAGCTCTTCCTCATTGCTCCACACAGAGCACATGGTGGGTTCTGGCATTATCACAGTTGAGGATCATTCCTAGTTCAGGTTACTATGATGAGGGAAAATCTCATCCTCTTTCTCACTTCAATGTACTCAAGATACTGTACAAAAGCCCTCTCAAAACCTTCCTCTAGTTAACCCTTTGCAGTCTGGTGTGGTGCTGGGTGGGGAGGGTGGAATTAGATGGATGAGTGGTCAGTCTGTTCCAGTGCTCAGTCATCTTCTCTGTGATACTTTTTCCTTGTATCAGATAAAAATTTCTCGTACTGTAATTTGTGTCCATCATCTTATGTCTTTTTCCTGTGTTCCTCTGAGAGGAACCTGGCCACATACCTTTCCATTTGGTAGCTGCAGACAGCAAATAGATTCCTGTCTTTGTGGTTTCTTGTCCAGGATAAACACATCCTGCTCCCTCAGTGCCTGCCCATACAATGAGTGCTCTTGCCCTTACTATCTGCCTTCATGGCCCTCCACTAAGGTCTCTTCAGTGTGTTGACACCTTCCTCAGATTGCGGCCCAACCCTGGAGACACAGTTCCTCCACCACAGTATCTCTATTGATGGCACCAGAAGTACCAATGCCTCCATGGTAAAGTATCTCACCACTCCATGTTAGGGCAGGAGAAGGCTCTGGTGAAGTCAGTGGAGATGTCCCTGGCACAGGCTGAGGGCAGATCCCAGAGCTCCCAGTAGACTGAGAAAAGTACTTATCTCCATTTACACTTTCCTTGTTACACCACATGTGGAGTACTGTGTCTAGGGACCCCTGATTCAGGGAAGTCATTGATGACCCAAAAGGAGTTTAGCAGAGGGCTACCCAGCAGAATTATCTTTCCCTGTGAGGACATGATGGGAGATGTGGGCTTGTTCAACCCAGAGAAGGTTCCCTTCAGGGTGACCTTCAAGTACCTACAAGGAAGTTACTGAGGAGATGGAGGACTTTACTGTGGCACACAGTAGGAGAACAAGAAATGGTCTGGTCCAGCAGAAGCAGGTGACATCAGCTCCCAGAGTATTCAATGTTTGCCATCCCTGGGCCTGACACCACTGGAAGACCTGAGGGAAGGAAAGCATCCAGCTTCCATATGGACTCCTTTTACATACTTTGTCATCAAAGGCTGTTATTTTACTTTTTTTCTTTTTTTTTTTTTTTTTTTTTTTCAACAGGGGGGGAGGGGCCGTTATAATTTTTGTGGCCAGGGAGAGGAATGAGGTGCACCTGCCTCCTCATGTAGTGAGTGGCACCATGGGCACTGAGTAGTTTGGGATCTTTGACATCACCCTCTACTTGCTCCCATCTATGACTACCATAGTCATATGCCAGGGGTGCATTCTGATGTCATGAAGGCTCTCAGTGCACACACCACAGTTTGTCTCATCCTCAGGGTGAGTCATGTTCTTTGGGGATTGGGAGGAGAATGACTCTCATGAGAGTGGGCCTTGAAAGGGGGGCAGCAAGAACAGTCTACAGCAAGCTCCTGGGCTGTCACCATGAACACTGGGCTGAGTGGACCAGCAGCACAGCCCCAACCGGCATCTTGTGTGGCCTTCAGTTCTTCTGTCTGTGCCCATCATAGAGAGGAATGATATGCCAGAAACTTTCTTGCATCCTGACTATCAAAATAAAGACAAAGTAGGACATTTCCTCTGCTACTTCAGGGCTCATTCTTTGTGACTGAAGCACATCATGTAACAGTTTGCAATTAAAACCACCAACAGCATGGAAGGCCATACCACAATAGCTTTGTAGTCAATTATTTGATTTATAATTAAACATGCAGAATTTCAGCTTACTGACTAGAAAGTAGGACAAGTACTTTCTGTTTGCCTGGTTCTGAAAAAAAAAAAAAAAAAAGCAGGAATTCAGGCTGCAGTTTCTGTAGTGTTGATAATTTCTGTCCTGCAGCACAGGCTGTCTAGACAATGAGCAGGTTAGAACAAGGTAAGTTTGAGGATGAAAAGCTGAAGTATTACCATAGCAACAATTAGAAACCCCAAAATAAACCTATAGCTGGTGGCTATGAAAGCCCCTCAGCCATCTGGGAAGGCAAGGTGGGTAGGACACAGAAAGCACTGCAACACATGGGTCAGGTTGGCACACTCCTTCCATGTGATGGTGTTCTGGATTCTTCAACACTGCCATTAGCTGATGCAGCACAGTAATTTTGAATAGTGAGTCAGCTCTTTGAAACCATCCTGAGGACAGCAGTTTCCAGCTACTTTTTCACTTACATGCCAGTGACATGTTTTTCATCCCTTCCTTTCCTCCCTGCCTCCCTTTTAAATGGCAAGGAAGATTTGAAGGTGGTTCTTGTGCCAGAGTACTCCAAAGGACACAACACTTCTGTATTTGTCACCTCTAAACAACAGAATAAAGGCCAGATAAGTGACCTTTCTCAGTCTGACTGACAAACTGCACATTACCTTGTTTAAACCTCCAAGTCCTAGCAGTTCTTGGGCCAGATGAGAACTGTGGGGCTGTTCTGTATCTGCTAAGCACACCAGGTGCATCTCCATGATCAGGCCTTGCAGTTCTTTGGCCAGCTTTAAGTTTTTATGCACATAAAGAGATAATACAGCCTATTGCACCAGCATCCTGTGCACAACATGTGGTGTGCTAGTGCTGAAAAGAGTTTTGACCCAGATGATGAGTAGAGCGCAATACCAGGTCCAGCCAGTTCATGCCATCTTCCCTGAGAATTGGCAAGTATATCTTGAAGGCTGTTACACTTTCCTAACCACTTCACACAATTAGTCCTGAGGGCCTTTTTAGAAAAAAATCTGTAAAATATACTCTCTCCACTGCTCTATTGTATAAATTTTTTACATTTTTCTTTTCCACGGTTTTGTAAGAGGCCACTAGAAACTCACAGACTCCCTGCCTCTACTGGACACACCACAAGGCTTGTGAGGGCTTCCAGCTCCAACTTCTTCTGGGATTTCCATGCTCATGTAATGAGAATGAATGTTGAGCCACAGCTCATTGTCCAAGATTCCAAACATCTGTTTGTGGGATAGATACTTTGTGTATCCATACAACTTATTCTAAAAGTGACATTCATGTGAACATGGTATAACTTGTGCTCAGGATTGGATGCTTTTTCTATCCACAAGCACTGTGGAGGGCCTAAGTCATCACTGGAGCAGCAGAAAAAAATTCAGGTTGTGAGTGGTCAAGTATGCATGCATCTGATGAGTTTTCATACCCAAAGAGAAGACTTAACTACCTATGTAGGCAAAACTATCATTACCTTTTCCATACTCTTTCAAACATCTTTATTACTTATCCTTGAAAACCATTCACCTTTAGAGTCTTGATATGACAGTGAAATAAGACCCGAGTTGTGAATACCTGCCTTTTCCAGCCCTTGACAGTAGAAAGGGGCTTTATTTGGTGATTTGTACACTGGGCCATTTGTATGCCTGCTTGCCACTCTCGCATTCTAGTGATGGTGAACTGTTCTTCATAGACAAGGCCACCCATCAGGTCATCAGAAGAACCTAACAGCTTGCCTGTGGTATTTCAGGAAGTGAAACAATAATACTTTCCAGACAATTGTTTCAGGAGCAGGGTTTCAGCTTCATCAGTAAAAAGTACACCTTAGTGAAGAAGTAGCTCCTCTCTTCTCACCAACCTAGCCCAAGCTTAGCTTCCAAAACTTTGGATTATTTTGATATCACTGTGGTTGCACATGCAGAAGAGGCAGATTCCCAACTTAAGAAGGTTCTGATAATTGGCCATATACCTTTTCAAGGGTTCAGTGGATCTCAGAGGTGTTCAGCTTATGGATCAAGTTGCAAGACTTAAAAACGAGTCACATTTAACAGATGCCAAACAAGAAATACTGTTTCTGTGCATTAGTTACAATTAGAACGACACTAAAACCACTCATGGTTACAATTTTCATAGAGAAAAGCAAACGTGCACAGAGTAGAAATGGCTGGATCTAAATGCAAGAAAACAAAAAAGGGAGAAATTGCCACCTATAAAAACATATGTTTCACTTGATGCATTTTTCCTGCTCAAGACTCATTCCTGAGTGGACAGTCAGCAGCGATTTTTTTTCCCTGTTTTCATGCTCAGTACACAGAAACACATGCTCTGTAACCACAAAGATCAAATGTTAGAGTTCTAAATAAGCATTATATCCAGTATTACTACATCCACCAGCAACATCAATTGTTAAAAATAAATTTAAGACCATTTAACTATATTTTCCTTACATTGTAATCCGTCCATCTTTCCTAAATTAACTTTTCAGCTGCACAGGGCAGCAGTTTAAGTATGAAGCAACCAATTGGGAGTTTTATATGACTAAATGTTTTCCCCTAGGGTCTGGGAAATATTTTCATCAGCTATTGCCAAATCATGCCTGCCTCCCAGCTAGCACAAGGCCATGGCCTCTTGCTGGGAAGGGGGAGATGTACTTCTGAGACCACTAAATTGGTCATGAGATGTCTCAGAGTGGCATGGAAAAGTCGTCTTCCTCCCAGATCATTGCACTGGCCTAACACTGTACTGAGTATACTTATTTATCTCTCTGCAGTGGAAAATCCTATTTTTTCCATGCAGCTCAAACTCAGCACAGAGTGAGGGCAGCTGTGAAATGCAAGGCTGCATTTTTAAGCAGTTTAAGGGAGATGCAGCCTGAACTGGAATCCAGATCTTCTCCCCAGGCCTCTCCCTTGTGCTTCCTTGTGAGACAGGAGCATCCTTTTATTTTTCAGATAAATACTGAGAGCACCAGTGGAGAACAGTAGCCCCTGGTGGGGTTTCAGTATCTGTGAGGAGACAACTGGCACATCTGAACTCCTGGGAAGGCTGGCATGGTTAGGCAGGCACTTCAGCCAGGCTGTAAAGCTTCCACTCAGCATCGCGGTTTTACATCAGTGCACTGTGGGGACCAACTTACACACATCTGTCCAATCAGCAACCGCGTGGCTTTTACTGATATGCATGTGGTATGACAAAAAAAGTTAGAAGGCTTGGAGTTCACTTCTGAGCAATGTGAGAGTCTTCCCCATAGCACATGCCCCAGTGTTTTGTCCAGACACAATTAAACCGTACAGTCAATGACATGGGACTGTGTTGGCAGGACAGAGCAGGGGTACCCACAGGTGCTGAATGTGGCCAGTGATTCTGAATGCTACTAGCCACCACCACAGTACTGCCCTTCGCCTTCTGCACACACCATCACACTTCTACCTCACTGGCTTTAGGCTATTTGGTAGACAGAGAAGAGATTTTCTGCTGTTCTTCCTCATTAACACCTTAGCCCTCCAGTGAAACACTGAGAGGTTTCCATTCATCTCACTTGTCGTTTCACCAGCTGTAACCTGAATTTGTGACTGTTGGCAAGCATGGTTTGTTTCAGTTTTGCCCATTCACTTTCCTGTGGTCTGTAATTTCTCGTGCATGGACATTAGTTGCCTCCCTTATGGCTTGGCACACGGATCTCTAACACAAGAGCTGATTGCAGTCAACTTCTGTCTGGGACAGCCTAGGAAGGCAGTAAGTGGTAGTCAATTCCTCCCCAAAGCTAACTATGTATTTTCTGTTGCCAGTGTGCACAAATCATTTCCCTTAGCCAGGTGTCTGAGTCTTACCCAGCATGGCCTGGCTTTGTCCCAACAAGCCAGTGCTCTCACTTCAAATCTGAGGAGCAATTTGTCTCTGAAAGCGTTCAGAAAGCCCAAGTAGTTCTCATCAGTAATTGGCACAAAAAACATGGTTGTCTTTTTTCCACAAAGCTTGCTAGATCTCATTACTGGAACTTCATTTCTAACAGCCACACTGTCTAACATTGACTGGCACATAAAGAAGTATTAAAACTAATGCATCAGGTGTCAAAACCCAGTCCATGCTGCCAAGCCTCACACCTTGCTTTTTCATTATGTTCGTTCACTTGCAAAATTCACTAGCTTATTTGTGGGGAGTGTGAGAGCCATTATGGAGAATTAAAGAAGATCTGCTGAAACAGAGGAAGAAAAGCATAGGCATCTGCACAGAAACAAAGGAGGGGAACTTCTGTGTGTTGGTTTAAGACTGCATAATTAGGACTGCACATACTCCTTGGAGAACAGAAGTTATCTGGAATACAAGCCCGCAGTCCAGAACCAACCTCATCCTGGAAATGCTGTTCTCCACTGTGAGGTTTCTCAGCCACAGTCAGGGTAATTAAACCTGCAAACTCATGAGCACAGTGAAAGCGGGAAAGAATTTGTGGAAAGGAGAGGGATGTTTACATTTTGTTATCACTCGGCAGAGGTAGTGAGGGATTTAGGCTGATTACACACACTGCACCTAATCTTTCATTCCCTGGCACCTGCCTCTCGAAGGGGCTCTCGTCAGATAATGAGGAGTGACACACGATGTGAAGTGCCAGCCCTATCTAATCGGCACTGTCATCACTACTGTCACAAGGAAGCACTATGGGAGATAAATTTTAACCCAACTGGTGTTTAGAAGGATTCAGGGGCTGTTTGTTGCTATTTTAATGCAGATTCTCTAACAAAGAGGTTGGAGGAGAATTGCTGAGTTACTGATTATGAGAAAAAAATCCAGCTAATTAGTGTTTCTGACCCATATTAGAAGAGCATGTTTGTTTTTTTTTTTCCCCTGGGTGTATCTTGAAGGCTTTAGTCTGTTGTAGAGGACTTGCTGTAACTGCCAGACTTACCACCTCACTACCTGGTTTTGGAATCTGCTTTGTGCAACCCTTTAACACTTTGTTTGCAGTTTTCCCAAATAAACTTTGGCTTTTCAAAGGTCAGATATAAAATCCATTTTGTGGCACCATCTGAGCTCGTATGAACATGTACATAAAACAAATTAATGAGTGGACAGTTTTTTCCTTTAGGGACTGAAGTTTCAGCTTGATTCTTCCAAGAGATTATTATAAATGACTGTGGGAAAATGGTGAAAAAAATGCATGTAGAGTCCTTTCATAATACTTGTACTGAGAAGTATAATAAAAGGAAAAGAATTCCCCCTTTATCTGTATTTTCTTGCATAATCCTTGGTGCTAAAGCTGTGATTTTACCTCTAAGCCCTTTTCTTAACAATTGCTAGTTATAATGCATCAGCCACATTTACAGATAATAACCTCAGATCTGGTCATGCAGAGGTTTACACCTATGTTCAAACTCCTGTACTGTGAAAAGCTTCCTCAATTTAGAAAACTGCTCCCTGTACAAAAAAAGTTAAGCCCATATTTGAAGTCCCACTGGAGGACTGGAAGTCATGACCTCTCAAATGGTTTCATCCAGCTCAGCCCTATATCATCTGTGCAGAAGCCTACTTGCTGCCTGACATTTCCAGATGTCTACCCACACAAGAACAAATGGCATAGTTTTGGCCTCAGTCCAGGACAATTAAAGATAGAAAGTTAGAATATGTTTTCACATTTCTTTTTCCTGAGCTAATGAAAGGAATGTTTGACTGTCTATGGTGCTGACATTCATTAGCATTTTGGAGCATATAAAACCTTTACTTTGTTTGCAATGAGTGCATTATTGTTTAAAGGATTAAGAAGTTAAACCCTCAGAAGTTAAACTCTGTGGGCCCTCTCCAGCCTACAATATCGTCCCCTTGTGTGTCCATAGGACATGGTGCTGCAGTGGCTGTGCTCTGTTCAGAAGCCCTTGGTCTGGGTTGCACTGGAGTTCCCTCACAGACGCCTGAGGCCAGCAGCAGGGAGCTCACAACTGTGGGAATATTGTATCCATCTACACCCTGTTGGGAGTGTCATGACTGGCAAGCAAGGACACCAAGAGAAATGCTACCACATGATCAATGTTACACCAGAGAGTACCAAAAAACCACCTTTGATCTAGCCATATTTTTTCTATGGAAGACTAACAAGGCTCCCAGTAACCCTCAAATCCGAACTGCATTTTTTCTTGTCAGCAAATGAAATACATGCAGACTACATGGGCTGTGGACCAAATGGGCTGATCTGATCTGAGGCCAACAACCACGTGGCTTCTGCGGCTGCAAGTCTGAAAGTCTGAAAATATTTTCTGGACAGGCAGAAAATCAAACCAGACTGTCATAGTGATAAATTCTGTTGACTGACTGCAGTAAGGGGTTGAAGCCCTCTTTGTCATCTCCACTCTCACCTGCAGCATTTGAACTATGATTTTGGATGGTGAAACCCTACTGTTGAGCTGAGTTCCAGGTCTTTCTTTAAATAATCAAATGTTTAAAGAGTTGATGTCATATTTTGTTTCAGAAGAGGAAAACTTAGAATGACTTTTGTTTCCTGAATGTGTATTTTCTGCCGCTGCGTAACATTTAAAAAAAAAAATATTCATACAGTCATCTTTGGTAAATTTATTTCTACAGAAATTTTGCATAAAAACATCATACAAACTCCTCCGCCACTCACCCCAGACAACATCTTCTCTGACTGAAGACTAAACACTGATCAGCAGGTCAAGACCAACATGTGGATTTTGGTGTATTTCTTCAAAGAATTACAATTTTTTCAATTACAATCAGATTACATGCACGGACCACACAAGGCCCATAAAAAATTTCTCAGTCCTTCTCTTGAGAGAAAAGAAAAGCAAAGATATTGCCAGCAGACTTAAATTCCCCATACCGGGATCCCTATACCCCTAGAAAAATCATAAAGGCTCCAGAAACCAAAATGCTTCTGAAAAAAGTAGCTTTATAAGGTAGGCTTACTCTTCTCCCTTGTGTCTGGGGTATGATCTTAATTACTGAGAAATAATTATAATGTCATGAAGGTCTCTTCTGCACGCTACTTTTCTTCGATCAGCAAAACACTTCCTGAGTCCCACAGGGCTTATAGCACTGTGGGAGGCACAGCACTGTGCACCATTCGTTGTGCATCAGGGACAAAGGACCACCTAAAAAACAGAGATCCCATTCTTACGCAGGTGATCCCAGCCTTAAGGGAGGAAAGGGGAAAAAGAATAGATTCAGATTAGTATTAATTTATACAAACTCATTTTCCAAGTTCAACATGATATATCTATTTGTATCTCAGTCAACTTTATCCAAGGCCTTCTTAAAGTTCAAGAACCTCCTTTGCTACTTGTTTCACATCTTGCTGTTGGAAGAGAACCTGAATTAGAATCTACCAATAGGTAGGATTGCACTAAACATTGTTGAAATATGACATCATGTGACTGAAATATATCCTAACATGCTCAGGCTTTAGGAAATGCAGGTTTCTTTGCATTCCTTGTGTCTTTAGGTGCAGCTCTACTATTCTTGTCCTTCCTTACTATTTTCCCAGCCTAACAAGACGAGTGCCTGGCTATTTTTCCATTTGTGCCACTGAATATCATCTGCATTATGATTGCTCTATAGGACAACTGATGGTGGAGGCTAGGACTGACCAAGTCTCTGCAAGCAGTTTGTTAAGAACCTGCAAGCTGAAATCCCTTCACACATTGCAGTTATCTCCACTTGTTGGTTTGCAGGTAGTTAATTCCAGTTTAACAAAGGTGACCAAAATATGTGTTTTAATGACAAATAGCTCTGTATTTTTCAGAGTTTATCATCCAAATCAGACTAGAGAATTAGGTCAACACAAAGAAATACATTTGGGATGTATTATGTGAATTGTGATCTATGTCTTGGTCCATGCCCATGTCTCTACAGATGGAATTGCTTTTGCCCAAGGATCTGGGTGCACTTGGTGGGTAATGCAGAAGGATGGGGAAGTCCAATGTGTGCCTCAATAGGATCTGATTTTGGGTGAAAAAAGCCGATGACTTTAATTATATGATGTTAATTGCTAAATAACTCTGTCATTGAATATCATCTGCATTATGATTGCTCTATAGGACAACTGATGGTGGAGGCTAGGACTGACCAAGTCTCTGCAAGCAGTTTGTTAAGAACCTGCAAGCTGAAATCCCTTCACACAGCTATGGGGTAGAAATATGTGATAGTGGCATCTTTAGTTTCTGGTACAAAACTAAGCTCTTCTCATCAAGTAGGAATATTCAAGCAATTCCCCTGGAGAAATACAAGGCTGCTCCTGCACTGTCTTAGGCAACAGGAGGAGCATGATTTAGGCACAGGGAACCCAGGTCCAGGCATTCAAAGACAAAACTTGAGAATAATAATTTAAATGGATGTTAGCACGCTATTTTTTATGTGATGTTTTCAATTAGCACAGTCTGGTTGGGGATTACAAATTGCAGCTGTGTATATAAGATAAACTGAGAAGAAAGCAGATAAACCAAGAAACAGCATTGTTCTGACAAAGTCTTCCCACTTTTGAAGGCATAGTCACAGCATATTCCGGATGACCTTGCCAAACCACCAAGGTTAGCTCCTTCCCAATGTCAAAAGAACAGACTGAAATGGGTGCTGTACTTGTGCTGACATCCATGGAAGCCTCATAATCTGTCAACAGAAAGTGTGAGGGTGGGTTCTCAGTCCTCTGAAATGGATTTGTTTCTGAGACACATTCCTTCTCAGGTCCCTCCACTCAAACCTCAGTAGTAAACCAAAGTGGATTAGACAAGCTCCGTGTGCTGCACTCCTGCTTCTGCAGCAGAGGAAGAAAAAGGGATGTCTTGGCAAAAACTGAAACACTTCGTGTCATCCCCCTCATCTTCTCATAAGCTTTTTAAGACTAAGACTCTTGGCTCCCAAAGGTAGCTAGCTCTCTTCACCATGTGCTACCTTGACACAGGCAACTGGGTAAGCCTTACCTTTACTAACACTGACAAATGGGGACTTCCTGTCCCTGAATGGTTTTTTTTATCCAAACTACTTTTTCTTCTGTAAACAATGAAAGGTCCAAAAAGCTGTATGATTAACCCCTTGCATGGATGGTGTCATGCTGCTGATCCCGTGGTGAATAAGATGATAAAGACCACCAGGCTCAACTGGAAATCAGGGCTAAAAGATAACAAACTGCAGAAGTGTGAAAGTGCAAAGGACATTATGAAGCCAACTGCAGCGGTTCATCAGCTGTAGGAAAAGTAAGCAGAACTACACTAATTTTGAGTCAAAGTTTAAAGACTTTCTCAGCCACTTGCAGGGACCAAAGTTGTTTCTGCTGCCTGAAAAGCTGACTCATCCCTGGATATTGCTGGAGGGTCCTTTGAATGGGGACAGCTATAAGATTAGTTTCTGCAGGGGGAAGCAACCTACAGGAGAGACACAGTGATCTGAATGCATAATTTAAAAGGGGAGATTTATGAGGGATTAGTGCTGTCTCCTGGTTTTACACAATGTATGCAATTAAATGTCAGATCTGTCAGTATTTACGTCTCCATGCAGGAGCAGAACACTGCTTTCCTGAGCTGCTCCTTATCACTCACATCATGCTACTGTGGTTAAAAACAATAACATGTGTCTAGCCAGGCAGCTTACTGGATCACAGTACATTAAGGAATGGGGTTAGTCCTTTTTTCTGATATACTGATTGATTGCTAAGAAGGGCCATCCTACAGGGGCTGGGGCGCAGATCAGCAAAGGCACATCATCACCATCATGTCATATCAACATCACAAATATACATATTCTGAAGTCCTTAAATATAACTTCATGGAAGCCTACATGTCCCCATTCCCCAGAGAGTTTAAACGTGCATCCTCTTATGACCACCCTTACACATCTCATCTGACATACAAGCTCACATCTTTTTAAGACTCCCACACTCTGTGTTCCCAAAATCAGTTTGTGCAGCTGATAATGACAATGTTTTACACAGTAGCTGATGAATTACAGAACAGAGGTTCACCTTTTTGGGCACTACCTCTAAAATGTTCTTCCTGAAGAAAAACAACTCATACCCCAAACCTGTTCCTAGAGAACAAGTCTTATGAGGAGCAGCTGAGGCAACTGGGGATATTTAGTCTGAAGAAAAGGAGGCTGAGGGGAGACCTTATGTTCACTATCACTACCTGAAAGGACATTGTAGAGAGGTAGGTGCTGGTCTCTTCTCACAAGTAACAAGTGATAGGACAAGAGGAAATTGCTGCAGGCTACACCAGGGGAGGTTTAGATTGAACACAAGGAAGAATTTTTTTCACCAAAATGGCTGTCATGCATTAGAACAGGCTGCCCAGGGAAGTGATTGAACCACCCTCCCTGGCTGTGTTTAAAAAACATGTAGATATGGTGCTTAGGGACATGGTTTATGAGTGGATATGTGGAGTAGGTTTAACTTGACGATCTTAAAGGTCTTTTCTAACCTAGATGATTCTATGACTCTATGATTCTTTGAAAATACTGGAGATTTGTTTTCAATTATGTCCTCAGACAGCTTGAGGGAATAAAATTCATTCCTATCTTGAGATGGACCATACATGGGTCAATAACTCTTCTCACCACAGAAAAATCTGAAGTTTATTTGCCCAGAGAAAAGAGTATCTAGGCCCTTCTTCAAAAAAATATCTGTAAATTTCATAAAAAATATATCCTCCACATAGCAAGGGTCTTATTTTTAACTCTTCTCCTCACCAAGTTAGTATTTATTGATTACAAGTAAAATAGAACACCACCAAGCTTGAGGGATCTTTTGGAAATGCTTTCTCTCTGAGTGATTCAAGAATACCATTGTGGTCTATATCTCCTCAGTACAGGAGGGAGCTCCACGCCATTAATAAGATCTTGTTTCATGACCAGACATGTCCTTTCAGTGATGGAAAGAATGATCTCTTCTTGAGTTTTGTAGAAAGAGTTTCAGGCAGTTATTGCTAGGAGATGGACTGAGGAGTCTCAGTCTGAAGGCTGAAGCCACTAACTCTGAGACAAGCAAGTGTAGGATTAGGCCACTTCATCAGCTTTCCCACTGGCAAGAAATACATTCTTTTGCTGATAAAAATCTGAGGCTGAAAACTGAGGGAATGGATGTCAGTCAGCTGCCTCAATTCCCCTGGGAAGACCTCTGTGTACAGAGCCTAAGATGGCCTTTTGCATCTCTGCAGGCACTATGAACCAAGGTGTTCCTGCTGGTGCACATCACTGCTTAGACCACAGCTTTAGTCAATTTTGTTACCATTCTAAGCAGCCTTGTGATGGAGTGAAGGATGGGATTTGGAGTTTAAAGGACGAAGGCATCCTTCTTTTCAGTGCTCAGAGGTACTCCCTGAGTGTCTGTCCTTCTGAGGTGAAGGTTGAGACACACACAGCTCTTCAAGAATGTCATTTACTACATCCTGAATTGTTCCTTGGCCAGTCGACTTCTCACTCTGGGATGTGATGGCCACCAGCTTGGTAGCTGACCTCTCCAGTGCCCTGCTTTAACTCCCTTCAGTACTCACTACAGCATCCATCCAGCCAAGCATCTCTTCATGCAACATGTATATTTTCAAAGTGTCTAGGCTGAAGCTAGTGGGAAGCTGTCACAGGCATTAGGGAGGTGGTCTACATCTCCAGCACCCATTTGTAATGATCAGCTTGTGGAGATGCAGGCACCTGGCTTGCAGGTGGCAGGTAATTTTCTAGGAAACTGCTCTCCTCACATGCAGAAGGCAAAAAGACAAAGTAGCCCCGCAGCCCTGAGAAACAGTGTCCTGATCTTGGCACAGAGCTTCTTCCGGTGTGAAGTCTGGCTTTGGTCTTCCTTACCTAGGGGGTCAGCCCCTAAATGTTGCCACAGTGCAATTGGGCTCACATCCTAAAATGCTCCAGAGACACCAGTGGAGGAAGGATCACAAGGGACACATGGTTAAATACGCAAGGTACCAACCAATGGAATGACAGTGGATTGTCCCATAAACTCCACCTTGAGTAACCACGTATGTCAATCTAGACATGTGAAGAAATTGTTTCAGGGTTAAGTCTTGGGAAGCTAAAGCAATGTGGCCTGATTTCCCAGAGAGTCTGCTGAGCACTCAGATCTTCCGTTGAATTCAAAGGAGCTGTAGGGTCTCAGCACATCAGAAAATCATTTTGTGCCAGATTTTTGCAACAGAATGATGCCATGCTGCACTTAAAAATAAACATTTCTCCCCCTGCCCCCTCTCTGTGCCCCATTTTAACTTACTTGTTTTTTCCCATTGGATTTTATCCACAGATTTCTGGGTATGAGTAAAGGAAAGAAAATACATAAGTTTTAATTAGAAAGTAATCTTTCAACCTACAATGTAAGCAAGGCTTTAAAACCCAGCAAAAAAAATTACAAAGCCTGTTATCCTTAGTTACAAAATAAATATGCAAACTAAGTCACCATACTCTTCACAGATATCCTTCAGCTGTTCTTTTTAATAAAGAAAAATATGAACCCTTCTGTATTATTCTGAGTTTAAAGTAGCTCAAATGTTTGGTCTACCAACTTTGACAATGTCCCTTTAAGTTTTTTTATTTTTGTGGTGGATCTAGCCCTGGGGGTTTTTGGCTTAGGCACAGTACTTGTCAAAACTGTTCAGACTCTCTTACTGAAGTGGCTGATGCTCAGTGTTAGGGTTTTTTTAATAATAATAATAATAATTTTTGTCATTATTATTACTATTAGGTGGGGGTTTATTTTGGTTGGTTGGCTGTTTGGTTGGTTCATTTGGTTTGGGCTTTTTGGGTTTTGTGGGGTTTTTGTTTGGCTGGTTTGGGTTTTTCTTTGGGTTTTTTTTGCTTGTTTCCTTGATGCTTCCCCCCCCCCCCCAGAATGACCTTTTTTCCAGCTCTAATGCATGAGAAAATGTGATTGTGTCAGAAATTTCCTTTGGAGAGAATTTTCATTTTACGGATCTGACAGATTTTCAATTTCATGCTTTGATTTGAAGTTTCTGTGATTCTTTTCCTCTTACATTTTAATCTGACAGCCTGTAAGGCTAAGGTGACCTATTCTCAAATGGTTAAAGCAAAAGGTTTTTCATCAGGAGGTCTTGGTTCTATTTGTGGTCTAATCTCCAGACTTGCTATGTGATTTCAGCAATATGGATATAGAAGTGTTTGTGTGTGTATTTTGCTGTGTCTTGTCCTATAAATATATAAATAGACATTTAAATAGACAACTATATGCATAAATGGCAGTAATGCTTATCCACTCTATTTCTATTAATGCTTTTGAGTATTTTAAGCTTCTTGGCTTTGAAAGAAAAAAAATCTGTATTAATGCATGTGAGCATTATGGTATCAGTTAACAAGTTCTCTTCAGCAGTTGAAATTTGGTGTTTTAAAAAGTTAATGTTGCATTTGCCAAAGTTTTGCATGTCTGTGCATTCGTACAGTATCCTAAATGCACTATTATTTCGGTGAACAGGTAGGGAAGGCTGCAGGCTGCATAGATGAAAACACATGACTTTTGCCTGCAGCTTTAGCTTCTGCTGAGGTGGTTCCTAATACAAGTTTAGGTTCCCTGGTCATTGTGTACTGAGAGCTATCTCACATGGAGGATCCAGCCACTGCCAAAGAGATGTCTCAGAGAGCTGATGAATATTGTCAAAGTTTCCTATTCAAGACTTCAGATGTTTCTGTTCCGTAGAGTGTATTTCCTTGGGAAACCTTCAAAGGCATGTACTTCTTTATAGGGAAATGAGGTGGTTACTTTAAAAAGACTATTTCATTAGATGCCAAAAATGTCGATGTAGACTACATGCTTATGTTGGCAAGATCCCTATCACATACATGTGAATATTTGGCTGTAGATCTTCAAGACTCATTTATGTGCTCCTCATCTGATGAGCATTAATATTTTTATATTTCTGTATTCATAGGTAAAGAATTCCTCACTAAGAATGGCTATATTATTTTTTTCATTTAAAAAAGAGGTCAGTCCAAAATGAATGACAGATCAAACTGTTGAACACTGGAAATATTGCTCCGTGAAAATCAATTATCAGCACTCCCAGCCAGGCTCAGAAGCTCTGCACTTGCAGGCCATGTTATGTATTTGTAATTGAGCCCAAGCTCCTCTTCCACCTTTCAGACAGAAATGAGAAGAGAATCTGGATAGCCACAATTCCATTTTCACAGTTCAACTACTTTCTCATCATGAATTAGATAGGAATTATGGGACTATTAGATAGGAATTATAGGACTATTTACAATTTGGCTATTAACTGAAATGTGATCTGTGTAATTGGTCATATCATTCATATTTATTTTCTCAGACCAAACAATTCCAAGACTGTAAAAGAGGTTTCAATCTTATCCTACCATCCTTGCCAGTGAGACTCTTCAGGTGATCACTATCAGATGTATTTTCACATGATTTTCACTTTACAGATTTATTTTCTGTCAAAATAAAAGAATTCCACTTAAATGTTGGTGGAAAGTACATAAAAGGAGATCTGATACTAGGAAGGAGAATTTGCTATTGTCTTCAAATACTGACTTTTATCAGCATTTGTTCATTCAGAGCTGATCGGTATCCTGCTCATGCAGAGCTTATCAGATCTGATGAATGATCTGATTCATTTTCATTCATATTCATTTGAAGGATAATAACACGCATGTAAGAAGAAATGTAGCTTTTCCATCTCTGGCTAAATAATCAAAAGAACAGAAGTCTGGGAGATGGGAAAGGCTGGTTCAAGTGCTGTTAGGGCTTGAAAGACAAAGGAGATTGCTCTTGGTCTTGTAGAGGGACAGTAAGTTCTTTTTGGTATGTTTACCTGGTGTCTACTACAAGTGACTAGAACATGAGGGCAAATGGTACACTATGAGAGTAATACTCCTTAGTGAAAGGCACCACATCTAGAAAGGGATATAAGCTAGGAGGGAAATAAATTTGGAGAAGGATGTGAAAACTATCAATTCACAGAAAAAAGCACACTCTTTTAAAGTTAATAATGCTGTGTTTTAACTAAGTTAGCACATACTGTTTTAATAATATTCTTTAAAAACAGATATTAAAAATGTCTGTGACACCGATAACCTGTTGCTAGTACTGTTCTCTCTGTCTCCTAGGGAGGGAGCAGGCCCAGAAGCATCCTCAACTCTTGCCAGGGACACAGAGCTGTGGCAGAAGGAGAGCAGTGGCGTAAGCGTGGCCCTTGGGGGGAACATCTTACCCCTCAGTTAGGGTGAGGAAGTTTACCTCCATCTGAGGAGGTGGAAGCTATCTTGCTCTTGACAAATTTAACATGGGACAAGGGTACAAAGCCTCAATAATTCTGTGAAATATAAGTAGTTATTTAGAGCGTATGTATCGTGGTTTTACAGTAACTTCCTGAATGGTATGCTGCATACAGTAACGGACTTAATTATGATACTTGCTTTTTCTTGAAATATAGTCCCTTTCTGGTTTTGGTTGGTTTAGCAGTAATGTAGGGAGGTAGCAAGCAGGGATGGGCTTGCAGTGGGAGACAGTTACATATGTGTCTGGTATTTTTAGGAATTTATTTCATATTGCAACCTTTTTCTCAGCCAACTATAATTACTTCTCACTGAAATGCATTCAAATGGCCAGGTGAGCTGGGTGTGAAGAATTCCCCTCAGTGATAATGCAGTTCCCCAAGTCTTGACATTCCCTGTGCTACCTCACCACTGTCTAAGCCTTGATATCTTTTCTTGTGGATAGAGTTTATTGATTTGGCTTCTTAAAAAATGCACATCTCCCAGGAAGATCTGAAATCCCAGGCCATACACACTCCTCTGCAGCAGGAACTTCTGTGGATGGAGCACTGGATTTATTGCAATACCAAGTATAGACATCTGAAAGGTGCTATTAGTTTCAGGGATAGGGTGGTTTTAAGAATCACAGAAATACTATTCCATTAAAGAGTGTTACAATGCTGCAAGTATGGCTGCCCATGAACATTATCCTTTCGAGCAGGGGTGGTATCACTTAATGATCACCATCAGTAAACAGGGTATTAACTCTGAGGAATCCATGTGCCCCCTCTATGATCAGTGCAAAGATGGTCATGTGAAAGGACAAGGTTCTTCTTTTGATCCATAGAGGGACAAGTGTCAGGCTGTTGCAGAAATGTTCCTATGATGGGACACTAAGGCTTGGTACTGTGAGCCTGGAAGGCATGTGGAGGTATGTGAGACTATTAGGTCTATCCACAACGGGGCTGAGGGTTAGTCCATGCTGATGCTGGGGCGAACTGTCCTGACAGCAGTGGTCAGAGTTCATCTTGAAACTCATTACAGAGGTCAGGGCTCCCAGCTTGAATTATTGTGTGGGCAGAATGGGTGCGAGCAGACTGGGAACTGACAGAAAACTGGGAAGGGACATAATACGATAGCACAAAGGCACCTCAAGTTGTTGGAATGAATCATTCTTTGGAGGCCTTTGCAGCTCCAGACACAATAAAGAGGTCTGAGACAGCCAGGCAGAGCTGTACACCCCGCTTTCAGACAGCTATGGCTAGATTAGAGGAGCCCCATTGGTGTCTCAATCCTTTCCAGCTTCCACAGGTTTGATTTCTCCCCTCTTTTACTGTGTCTGCTGGGAACCGAGCCAAAGCCACACAGAGCTGGATCTGCTTCTGATGTTCCTCAAGTTCCCACTGTTCATCTCCAGGGTTTTGGGTTGGCCCTTCAGAGGCCAGCAGGGAAATTTGGAGCTTGATCAGCTTTCTAAAGGGGGGGATTTTGATTCAGGAGGTTGTTTCAACCCATTACCACTGATGTTTGCTAAAATAATAAAACCCCATTTCTTTCCATTAGCTCGACTTGGATATGCTATGTTGGTGGCCTCTTTTTCTCCCCTTTCTTAATGTATTTCCTTATAAATTGAATAAAAAAAAATTCCTAGACTTGCTGAGCAATTCCATTACATTTCCTGACCACTCTCCTTCACATCTGCTTTACCTGTCTGCCTCTATTCCTTGCTGTCCTTCAAGGATCTTAAATGCACCCCCCTGAACTCACCAAGCCACTGCCCTTAAGTGTTTCCTTCATAAACAGAGAAACAGGCTGAAGTAGGCTTGATTATTTGACAAGAGTAAGGCTAGAGGGTGTCCCTCTGCTGTTCCAAGGGAAAAATACCTTTCCCTGACACTCAGCTCTGATTTACAGCTGCTGTCCTACATGTCCAACAGTTCCCCCTCAGCTCTCCCCTTTCTCTATGTGGCTGGCTTCCAGACAGTGGCTCATCATGTCTGTCTTGAGGTACCTTACAAACTAGGAAACTTGTCATGTCACATTGATGAATGGCATCAGAGGCAGGAAACAATGTCTTCCCCATGCCTCAAGCCCAGGCAGAAGTATACCTGCTGTTTGGAGGCTGGGCTGCAGAACCCCGAAGCACCAGGGGTAGATCCCCCCCAGCATTTGGGGCTCACTCGCCAGAAACATCTGTGCCACTTCTTCTGTCCCTGAATAACTGTGACCTACCTTTATGCAACCTTTTACTTCTCTCTGGGTGAATGTCCTTTCTTAGCCTTGCTCCTAGGAATGTGAGTGTCTACTAACCAGAGGGAATATATAAAACATGTCAGTCTGTACATAACACCATGTGAAGGCATTTACCTGAGATACTGGGGCCTGAAGACTCTAGTATGCTGCAGGGGAGCAGGAAAATTTATTGGTGGCTTTAGGCCTGACAATCTTTGATGGCTGTCAGAGTGGCAGAGAATAGAAGCAGAGACAGATTTGTGCTTTGCCCCTGCCTTAACTACCAGGAATTTATTGTTCAATCATTAACTTCTTACATAGAACCTCCTTCCTCCAAAAGCTGAAGTTATTACAGGGGAGGGAAGCCTTTTCTGACATTTGCTTTAAAAAAATTTCCAAATTATAAGTTCTGTGGAGTGTTTGCTTTGTTTTAAAAGCCTCTGCAACAAGAAGCTAAAAAGTGTCAGAGACAAACCAGCAGTGGTTTTTTGCTTTTCCTTGTTTCCTTGTGTTCCAGCTGGCCAGCTGCAAACTTCTTGTTGTGCCTTCATTGTCGTTTTTACTGTCAATGGTTTTACTGCTTGATTTCTACTCGGACATTTCTTGCAGGTGTACTAGTAGTAAATCAAGGCTGCCCTTGACTCTTTGATCTGGGTCTTGAAATGATGAAACCGAGTGCTTATCTCTCTCTTTGATCCAGGTGGCTGTGTACTTTGCCAGCACTAATGAGTCCAGTCTCACGACACCGAGGAGACAAGCTGTAGGTAACTATTGTCCCCATTAAACAGAGGTGCAGAGAGGCACCTGACACAGCAAGGGAAGGCAGTGGTGCTGCCAGCTCTGACTGCCAGCACAGGCTCTCTAAACTGTCTCCCCCTACTTTGATAATGACATGGGGAGAGTGATAGCAAGCCATGGCAGGTGTCATTGCTCTTTTGTAGATGGAAAGACTGGTCATAATAATGAGAATACACCATGAAAAAGCATGCTTCATCTTCAAAGTGCTTTTAAAAAGTAGCTCTATAACTTCCCAGCTTCACTTAGCCCTGTGATCTCTGCTCAGGCTTACTGAAACTGCTTATATCCTGTGCTCTCTTACTAATTACTCCCAGATCTCTGGACATATTTCTCCCGGGAATTAAGGATGTACATAAGAGAAAGTGGGAGAAAGACGAAAAAAGAGAAGGGACTACAACATAGCCGTCTTTGCCACCTGCACAGTGCCTAGTCTGCTGTTGAGCACAGCCTGTGGAGAGTCCTGGTGTACTGAAGACAGCAACTTCACAGCTGGGGGACACAGGAGGCCTAAAAGGGCTGACCTTTCCAAAGATGCAGGATAAACTAACAGAAGTAGCTGGGTTGCTGGTAAGGGGCAAGTCATTTTGGTGTAGCTGTCCAAGCTTGCCCATTGAAATGCAGGCTCATGAGACCCCCCACTGAGAAATGACACAGAAGTTGGTTCTTAGCAATCACACAACCTAGCAGCTGTTCAAATGCAAATGGTTTCAGATCCACTGCTGACATGTTTTTCCATATCCTCCAGAATCTATAATTCCATTTTTAAGAAACAAAGGGTTGTGTACTCCTTGTTACAGTGCAAACTGTGCCCAGATATAGCTTAATGCACAGCTGTGCCTTTAGCTGGAGGGCATGGTTTCACAAGACACCTTGAGCTGAATTAGTAACTCTTGGCTCTGCTGTTTTAGTGGGCTTCATTGGCTTATCTTGCAATCAGACAAGTGTCAGAGCTGGTGAAAGGAATGTCAGGGGAGGTGGAAAGTGTGGGGTGCAGACTGGGATCTGGAGGAGGGTATAGAGGGAACCTACAGATGGAGGGAAACAGGCTTTCCCCTCCTGTAGCAGCAGCTACCTACTAATTCAGCTTATCCATACTGACCAGAGAAAGAGCAGATGGCAATGGTGTCTGTACAGCTGAGTCACTTCTACGGCTGCAGAGAAAGCTTCTGAAGGCTCTCATGGCAAGTTCTGTGCTTCAGGCCAATGTGGTGCAGACTCAAACAGGAACTGCAAGAGAGACATCAGCTTGGAAGCCTCATTAGTTGGCAGAAAAAAAAAAAAAGCAGCTCTGCTATCAAGGTCCTGTAACTGTATTAGTATTAGACTAATATTATACTCCCACAAGAAGGGATCCAAGTTTTAATGGATCCACTGTTAAAAAAGTAGGGAAAAATGTGAGATAAAATATGCATTCATGAGTAAAGTTGGTTTAATAAAGCAATACATTTTTGATGAACAATGCTTTCAAAACAAAACCAAACAGGATCATTGGAAGGCAGGTGAAAGTGTAAATACATCAGGAATGAGCTGAATGGCTGTGAAATTCCTAAGCTGGGTCTGAGGAAAAGAAGGTAAAGGGAGGAGCTGGTCAGAGATTTTTCCTGACTTCTGTCTCATAAAATACCACATAGTTCAAATTATTTAATTCCAGGACACACATTATGAAGACAAACAAGTTATTAATAGGAAAGTCTCCTGATATGAAAGGTGCTATGAGGTTGATCATGTTCTTACAATATGTCTTCTGAAATGACAGCTAAAGACAGCTGAATTGCCTCTCAGTGCTAGGCAGCAGTTACTGACTAAGGAGCTTTTTTTTATTGAGAAAATGACTATACTCCTTTCTGTGATAATAAAATTCTTCATGACACTCATTAAAAATGCTAAGGCTTCCCAGGTAGCTGCTGTGCTCTGCTGGGAACATGGTGCTCTCCTGGTGTTCAGGCAAGCCCGAGAAATGTATAGGAATGGTTGTGTATTTTCAACATCTTTGGAGTCCTCATTTAAGAACTTGCTATTTGAATAAGCCCAGAAGTGTCTTGATGCCACTGAGCTGATTCTTGTGCAGCTAATCTTTGCTCCACTTTTTTTAGAAAATTTTCCAATCTGCCTGCTTTTCAGTTATGTATTTGCTCAAAGTGACAGTTTATTTCTGTGGTCTGGGAGAGTTTGCTATTTTCCTCAATAAGTTGGTCTGAGGCCTGCAAATGTTTTCTGACTTAAACAAGCTCCAGCTCCCCTTATCATTTGCTCCCTGCTGTGGGAGAGGTCCCCATGGGGTGCACAATCACCCACCCCTGGGACGCTGCAGAAGGAGGGCAAAGCTCAGCACCTTAATTCACTCCCTTCCATACAAATCTGCTGCCCATCAATATAAGAATAATAATAAAGAAATAGTAGTCTTCATGGTTTCAAATGTTTAGAAAGAGTACATGCTCTTCCAGTAAAAGTGTGAATGCATTGTCAGCATACAGCAGTGCCCCTGGCCATGTCTGAAAGAGGTCCCCATGGCACCTGACAGAGGCCAGGGAAGCAGCTACAAGCTGGTTTTTGCCATGTGTTGCCTGAAGACAGGCACACAGCTGAGGCCAGAGAGTCTTGTGGGCCCAGGACCACTCAAACCTGCATTTGTGCAACTGTGCAATAAAATGCAGCAAGGAACAGGGCAAAAATTGCAAATTCTTTCCAAATCTGTTTTACTCCTGTGTGCCTTAAAATAGCTGCAAACCGAAGACTGATGGGTGAAGCCTGGTGGATGCAGGAACCAGGCTGCTGCACCCTGTCCACTTGGCCCTGCAGGTGCTGTGGTGGCTGCGTGGGACCCACTTCTGCTCCCAGATGGAACAAAAAAACCTCCTCAAGGCCAGCAAGCCACCTCAGTGCTACAGCCCTAAGGGGGCAGTGGGGAGCATGAGCTGGGGGCAGCAGCTGTTGTCCTTTCCACCATCTGAAGTGGTCCTAGACCAAGCAACAAAGCTTTATTGCCTTTAAAACTTTATTACCTTAAACAGTTGGAGGAACTCAGAGCTGCTTTCTTGGTATGAAGCAGGTGTTTCTCAGGCTGCAGCTGGCACCAGGGACTGGGAGAGGTCAACCTTGGCCGTGCCGCTCATTGAACCAGCATATGAGCTGCCAGCGGCGGACAACATCTGTGTTGCCACTGGAAAGCAAGACTGCCATTTTGCTGTGAAAAAAAGCAACATTTCCTTATACAGACAGGAAAGTTTCACCTTGACTCTAAACTAGGACAACTCATGTGATGTTTCCTGGAGGAAATAATAGTGAAAACAAACGTGTGATGGCAGAGAGTTGGGCTGGATGCTTTTTTGTCCCCACCTTGGAGTCTATGAAAGTGAAGAGATCTCACTTAGAGTCATATCTGAGCATCTCTGTGTATATGCACAAATCTCTGAGGTTTTGCTCAACAAACAGTACTGAGTTGTTTGTCTGAGAGAGTTCAGACCCACCCTCTTCCTCTGGTGAAGGATCTGAGAAGCAGTGAAGGGTCAGGGGAAGCCTATTTCAGCTACAACCCAGCGGTTTGCGTTTCACACTTCCATACAAACTGTGCGGGTTTGCACTTCTAGGAAGTGGGGCTGCCCTCAAGGAAGAAAGAGAGGTTTATCTGAGCTGGCGCTGTGAACAGCCCTTGGCTGCTAGAGCTGCCACTTTAGTTTATGGCCAACATGAGCTCACGTGCCTTACACAACTGCAGATGCTGTGGGCATTGCAAAAAATCAACAATTGCCAACAATATATCTGCGGATAAACCCAAACCCAAGCTATAACTTGAACTTTGAACACTGAACTCCCCTGAAGTGCCAAAAGCTATTTATACAGGATACAGGCAGAATTTTAATTCTGAATATTCTTACAGCTAAAGTCTTGCTTAAAAATGGATCCAAAGTAGCCAGTTTAAACCCCTCAGCAGTTTGCTTATTTTGGGCTTTTTTTCTTTCACACTTACGCTCAACAACTTGGCAGCAAAAGGCCCCTGTTATTCTCATTATACAGGGCAGCATATTTAAAGAAATTGGACCAAATTATGTCGGTTATGTTGATCTTGCTGAACTACTTCTTCCAGCAAGAAATTACATAGCCAAGATAATTTCTGGGTGATAAATATCTCTCATTTCCTTCCAAACCCCAGGTGCCTTTTGCCCAGACAAGACTGTTCAGACCACCAGGATGATGAGGCCAGTGAATCTCAACCCTCTGACCCAGCAGCCACTTGTGTCCCTTGGTGAGCTGCTTTGGGCATCTGTCCCCACCAAGGGTGCCCAAGCCACCCCTTGCCATGGGTGCATGGTGCCAGGAGGGTTATGCAGCCCGGGCTCACCATCCACTGAGACCTGACCTGCACCTGGGTGCAGCGCTGGGTGCAGTTTCTGAGAGCACCAGTTTCCCACTTGGTGAAGCAGCAGGGATGGAGCTTGGTTAACTTTCAAGACTCCTGGGTATTCAGGTACTACAGTGACAGAAGTCACAGAAGATTATATAGTGAGAAAAACCTGTCTGTCTGTCTGTGGCATTACTACCTCTCTCTGCCATATACAGGTATCTCCAGGCTGAGAACAGCCTGTAAAAACCTCTGGATGGTTTTTAGTTTACCAATAAAAGCCAGTGCTTTATCAGACCAGGTCAATCCAATGCAGCAAACCCCTCCAGTCAGACATGACAGTTGAATGACAAAACAGCGTTTCTTGATGCAACCTTAATATTTTCATGTGCTTATATCATGGCTTAACCCCCACACATGGAGCTACTCACTGGAGATCATAGACCTGCAAGCAAGTTTACTGCAGATCTCCTTTGTCCTCATCTCCCCTCTGTTCAACCCTTATAGCCTCCTTGCTCTTTACCTGGAAGCCCCTTTACCACCTAAACCTTTGCATCTGGTCTCCCTGCTCAAATACCTCCTGCTGTCTGCTCCCATCTGCATGGCACAGAGTCTGCCTGGAGGCTTTATTCCAACAGCAATACTTCTGTCAAGGTGTGGTTGATCTGTAAAGTGAGTTACACATGGAATATTCCCCAGAGAGAACAATATATTGGTTTCAGAGCATGAAAAAAAAAGCTGGGTGACCCCTGATATTATGGAGATTTGTAGAAATGGGGGTATGTTTTTAAAGAGCATGCAGGCTGTTGGCATAGTTATTTTTTGTTCCTTGATCCCATAATCCCATTTTAGTGATCATTTGTTTCTTTGGGAAGGGAGTCTCACCATGAGAGAGTATGTGAGCTATTGAAGAAGAGAGTTAGAAGACATCATCTCAGCCTTGACTCCCAAGCACCCAAAATAACCAACCAGTTTCCAGGAGGTGATTAACATCAGGAAGGTTAGTCTTTGATGGGAAGAATAAATGAGGACCATGAGGAATGATGTCTTCAACAGGAGACTTCAGTATTAATCATGGGCATTAAAGAGTCAGTCAAAGAAAAAAACAGGAATGTAGAGAGCTGCAGAAGACAATCAGTGACAGCTGCCAGCAGCAGAGGTCCCCAAGCACACTCACAGCTGGGCAGGCACCATGCTGCTCTGTCACAGGTTGATAGGCAGCATAGTATGCCCTGGTTTGAAAGCACTGGAGTTGAGGAGCTGTCCTCAAGCTCACACATGTGTGTTCACATGCTTGAGCTCACTTGTGCTCTGCAGGGCAAATCCTGCAACCCAGATCAGTGGGGTTGTCTCAGGAGGAACATTAACATGAATTTGGTTTCTGTCTGTGCAAAACAGGCACAGGGGAGAGAAACAGGGAAAAGGATGCAAGCTGGTATTTCAAATGCTGCCAAAGTCTCACTCTGTGAATTCAGATCCAATGGTGTCTTTGATTACTGCAAAACTTTTCCCTTTTAGTCTCAGTTCCGTTCTTCATTGTCAATTCCTTCCCATTCCTCTCTTCTCTTCTCCTTTTCTCTTTCTTTTCTTTTTTCTTTTTT
>JANHGN010004133.1:0-85343 GCA_024605025.1 Megaceryle maxima | reverse complement strand
GGGGGGGGGGGCGGCGGCGCGCAGCGGGGGGGGGGGGGGGGGGGGGGGGGGGGGGGGGGGGGGGGGGGGGGGGGGGGGGGGGGGTGGAAAGGAGGGGGGGGGTCGGACCTCGCCTCACGCCGCCGCACTTCGCCTCACCCCCCCAGAGCCGTGTCCCAAGTGCGAGCACCCCCGCGCCTACTTCATGCAGATCCAGACGCGCTCGGCCGACGAGCCCATGACCACCTTCTACAAGTGCTGCAACGCGCAGTGCGGCCACCGCTGGCGGGACTGAGGGGTCCCGCCCGGCCCCCCGGGGCCGGCCCCAGGCCCCTCTCCCGCCCCTAAACTGAGGACGGAGGCTGGCCGGGGGAACTGTGCCCCGGGAGCAGGGGCGGGGGGGTCTGCTCCTGCAATAAAGATATCACTGGGTGGAGGTAACTGGCCGTGCTGTGGTTGTTTTAAAAGCCGACCGAGGCTGCCGTCCACAACGGGAAAGGACAGTCAGAGCCTCAAGGTAGTACAGGCCGTTCTTTCAGAGGGGGTAGTGGTTCTGCTAAAACCACACCTAAAGGAAGGTGACGTTGAGAGAACTAAGCTAAAGAACAATTATCAACCTCAGCACAGAGCAGAAGGCAAAGCCAAGGTGAAGCATTACCACCATGGCCTTAGGGGGAGATAAAAGAAAAAAAATGGGGGGGCTTTTGCTGTGACCTCTGAAAACCCTGCAAGATAAAGCAGAAACTATGAACTATACACTCTACAACACACCAGTACTGTTAGAAAGAGTATATAATTAAAGTGGGATCAAGTATTACCTGTGTCTTAACATGACATTTTATTCTCATTAAATACATTCAAAAGTAAAAAGGATAAATAACTTAAACATGATTGTTAAGATTTAATCTGTGTTAACACTCCTACTGACTACACCAATTTAATATGACCCAGCTTTACCTTTGTTATACAGGGATAATCTGCACCCATTTATTCCAGTTCACTTCACAGGGGAACACTCTTCCTAACCTGAGAGTACAGTCTATTGTAGGCTCGTAGTATGTTGTTGGGTTTTCACTCAGTTTGGGATTGATTAGTTGTTCTTCCATAACTGGCTGAGAAAAGAGTGACACCAGGGATGGCTTTTTCATGTAGAATCGTCTGATGCAACCAAGAGTTTCCAGACCCTGTGGAAAAATTCACATTAGCTTGAGCAGCTGTGGTGGGAAAAAAAAATAGGCACTGAATGCTGTCCTACCTACAGTGTTCTCAAACACTGGACAATTTACACTAGAAGTGGCTTGACCCCCTCAGGAGATCACAGGGCTTGCAAATATTACAGCAGAGCAAGTTCACGTAGCTGGGTATATGCTCATCTGTTACTTTCAGCACATGGGTTGGTTGGCATCTGGCTACTGACATGAATACATGTTCAGCAACAGATACCAACACTGAGTACCAGTTACAAATAATTTCAGGCTGGTATAGGTGTAAATCCCAGACTCCTAGGTCAGCATGCATTCACACAGCAACACCCAGCAAGGCCATTTATCTGCTCTGTTCACTGTAATTACCTGCTGTGCATTCAGTACTCTTAGAGGTGTGCATCTAGATGTACTAAGATTTGGTATATTACAGATATAAGCTCCTGTCTGTGGTTTCAAAACCAGTTCTTATCAAGTCTATTGGAAAAGAAATTAGATTCAAGTTCTGCAGTCTGTAAATTATACAGGTTGATTTTGTGAATTTGAACTAAACCCATCTCAGGATCCTTACTGCTGTCCCACATGCACACACCTCACCCCTCCAGACTTTGTACTGCAGCCCGAAACCTGCCCCAGGTCCCAGCTACCCTCTTGGCAGTGTTGTTGTGGCACAAGACATGCGGACAAGCTGTGCTAAAACACCCAGGAAAGAGGAGGGTTGCTCAGCACACAAACCTGCACTGTTACCGAAACGTGAGAGCCTCTGGACAGACACGTGGCCACACAGACACTGGAATACGGATTTCCCGTGTCAGGAGGGGAGGACACGATTATGGGAAAGAATGAAATATTGCTGCTCTACATAAGATTTTGAATCCTTACAGGAAAAGTAATAAAATAAAAAAAAAAAAACCTTGGATATTCTGACCACATAATGTTTTAGACTTAAGGGTGTGTGCCTTTAAACAGGTCTGTAAGGATAGAAGGTGGTCTTTACAGTATTGTCTAACACAAACACATTTCAGTCTGATGCTTATGGCAAAGATTACCCATCTGAAAGGTATGCAAGGAAAAATTTAAAACTCTGGTGATTAACACTGCATTAAACAGTCCAACTTAATATTCCACGGTGACAAGGCACCCTCTTCAGTAACCAGCTCAGATTTCAACTGCATGTACATCCATTTCAGAGGCAAGCTCCAATTTTGCAGTACAGTAATTTCCAGGATGGCTAAAGCAGGCTCCCTTCCTTCCTCGCTGTGAACACTAACTTGCTCTGGCTTTGGTTAATTTACACTAAAGATACAAGGTTGTTTTTCATGCTTCATTCCCAGTCCCATTTCCCTGGGACTTCCAGTAAAAGTAGCTGCTGTTCAGAAGCTGACGCAGATGCAAGTTCACCCAGCTGGTGATTGACATACCTGCAGGATCTCCAAGACAGCCACAGGCTGCAGTACTCCCACGTAATGCTGCAACAGCATGTCCTCCGTTACACCTGGCTTGGTCATGATGTGATAGAGCACAGCTTCCATCATACCCTTACACACAGGTTTGTTCAGGTTCCCATCCACAATCCTCCATGGTCTCCCAATGAAGCAGACGTTCTCACAGGCCCTGAGAGACAATTTAAGCTCAGCTCTGTCAGGAAGTCTAGCTCCATCTCCCATCATCACAATTTCTCTGTAATAGAGATCCTTGCTACATCCAGCATTTGCTCCCATGCTAGAGGTAAATCCTGCTCTGGGGAGAGACTGGTGCTCACCTGGACAGTTCCACAGGCCTGAAGTATTTTGCACTAGGTGTTGACTACCCGAGAAACACTTTCAGCACCATTATACCACCCAACGGTCACCTTAAGTCTTGCTGACCAGGAAAGCTTTTTGTTACTAGCTCTAATAGCCTCCAGAAGTTATCCAAGACCTGCTTCCATCTGCAGCATGCAACAACAGTGCTCAGGAGAGAAATTCTTCCTTTTTAGCATTTTGGAGTCAAAAGACAGCGCCCGCATAGAAATTCCTGTTTTCCATACTGCAGTTTCTCCAGGCCTTTCTTGGGCACATAGGAGCTGATCTTTCTGGTACTGGACTGAAATAAAATCAGTTTTGTTCCTCTGCTATTTGGAGCTACTTAGCTTTTAGGAAAAAAAGTATGTATCAGAGGAAGTTTTCAGCATGCATTAACAAGAACAACAGAGGAATACATGGAGTGTTTCCATCATCAATGCTCAGTGCCCATCAGAGCATAAAACTAAGGCTTCCAAGTCATCTGCTTGCAGATGTTCTTTTGGTAGCACAGTGTGTTTAGTTACTCTGCAGACATGTCGCTGACAGCACTCACCGGTCCCTGGCTGCCTGGGATACCTCTGTCATAGAGCTTCCTGGAAAGAAAAGAGCAGAGTTTAATCAACTCAAACTCTTTATATAGTGGAAGAAAAGTAAAATGTGGCTGAGCTGTAAAATGCAACTGCTTATGTCAGAAAATAACGCAAGCACTCTACAACCATGTGTTCTGGGCTGCACAGGGATCTTCCACTCTCCCTACCTGCACATACTTTCTTCTCACCTCTGTCTACTCCAGCCACGCTTTTTGGGGTTCCATTCCCAAATCACAGCAAGGCATTTTATTCCTAAAAGTCCAATGATGTGGCTGAACAACGGGCAATTCCAGGGAGTGAAAGAGTTTCACACCAAGTGCTACGCAGGGTCCCCATTAGGGCTGTTTAACTAAATGCTCCTGATGATCACACGGAAGCTGAGCAGAAGTCCCAGGTTACAGTAGACTTGAGAATGCAAACTCAAGATATCATCAGGATTCAGTTTCAAAGGTTGTCTCTGCAGCTTCCTTTATGCATTATGTCATAGGGTTTAAGTACACATGTGGGTATTTCTACCAAACCCAGAGGCTAACAGCTTTGGCTTGAGCACACAAACCATTCTGCCGGCCTTCAGCAGTAAGAACTCTATGCTGGATAACACCACTACTTTTTTTCCCTCCTGTGTTACAAACAAGTAGAGGAAGTTAAATCCAAGCCAGTACTTTAGTAGTATCATAGTAAGAACTGCTGAAGTCTGGTGTTTAGACAGCCCTGGGTCTATTTCCCATGAAGAGGTCCCAGTCAAAAAGCACCAAGCTCTAAGCAGCTGCAGATCAGCCCTCACTGACTCATGGCAGTCTGCAGCCCTAAACATGGGCAATGGCAGATCTTGGCAAAATATCACACAAGCAGTTAGCTTGTGATTCAATCTGAAATCAGAGTGGATAAAAACAAAATAAACCCCCCAACAACCTACTTAACGTAAAGCTTGGCAAGAACAACTAGCTATTAAGAAAGAAAACTGGCAGTAAAAAGAAAATGAAAGTGAAGGCAAATTGGGTTGCAAATAAGGCTATGAATCTTCTCACTGGCGCGTGCTATTTTCTGGTGCATGGTTTAATGACCTTACAGCTTTCAGTCATGGACATTCTGGCTAACTGTACACTAGTAGCACTGCTTTCTAGGTTTAGAGTTGTCTAGCCTGAAGCCAGAGATGAGAAACTTCAGATCCAAACATGCTTTTGGAGGAGAGCAAGATACGGAAACAAGTTTCCAAAGGAAAACACATTTCTGGGTTAGTCATGAACATTCCAGCAATAGGTGGAAAAGGAAGGAAACTGATGTATTTGCAACCTCCAAGCCCTTCCACATCAAGTAGTGGCATGCCACTTCATCTGCGAGAAATTACAACCTCTGTCTCTGGTACAGCTTTATAAAAAAATAGATCTAGTATTTGCTTATAAAAATGAGGCTACCCATTAAGGATCAACTGATGATGTGCCAGTCTCTATTTCTTGGACACAGAGTGCTCCTACATACCTTTAGAGACTCCTGGGTTCTCCTGTAAATAGGAAAGATCATCATCCTGCTCACTGGCTGATTGTTCAAGACTAGGCATCTGCTTGTGCTCAGTGCTGAGCTCATCACTCTCTACTTCAAGTTCTTTCTTCTCAGAAGATTTGTCTTGTTCCTTGTAAGTATCCATGTTCAGAGGACCTGGTGCACACACCAGCTGTTCAGTTTGGTGTTCTTTCTGTCCTCCCAAGGAGCCTGTTTCTTCATCCATGATTGAAGCTTCCTTTGTTGGAACAGGATCAGTAGCAACCACGGGAAAGTTATTTTCCTCTGTGCTTTTCAAAACACTCTGTGAATCCTGGCAGAGTTGATTGCCATCTTGAAGGACATCATTTTGAGTCTTACATCTCTTCCTTGGGGGTTCTCCATCACTGCCAGATTGTGTGTCTCTCTCCAGCTGCTCCTCCTCTCTTGAACATTCCTCTCCCTTCTTTGGTTCTGATGGCAAGCAATCCTCTTGTCCATCTGGGAGAGTGGTGTCTGCATCTTGCTGATCAGAGTCCTCTGGTTTATTCTTCAGACATACTGAATGCAATAGCCATGGCTTGGCAAACACTATTGCAACTAGTCGTACCGCATGGCCTCCTACTTCTAAAATCTGCTGCATTTCAACAAGGTCCTATTAAAAAAAAAAAAAAAAAAGAATAAAACAAAGATAAAACCCTTAAGAATTGTCTCAGGAGCTTTCAGTGGAAAATATCAGTTTAACCAATATCACAGAATTGCCATCTCTAACTGGCAGCAAAGAAAGAGGGAGAGCTTACTAGAATATTCAGTTTTGTCCTGCACTGAAGTTGAAAAAGATGGTTTTACCCCTTCAACTTTTCAGAAGTTACAGCACAATATATTTTTGTTCAGCTTAAGTTAAAAATATAACTGGGAAAGGGCATTTTTCTTCCAAAGGTGAATGCTACAGTTCCTTCCTACCTTTGAATAAGCATTGCTTTAATTTTTGTCCTTCCTAACTTTGAGGTGAGATTGCTATCGGGTGTTGGTATTTGTTTAATACAAAGAGCTTTGTTCAATTTATATTTGCTTCCTACCACTTAGAAGATTGTCTCATTCAAGGGGAATACTAAACATGCAAATATTAATGTATGGAAAGCAGCTGGCTGTAAACCCACCTGAATGTACTGTTCCAAGCTCCTGGTGCGTTCAGGTTCCACCTCTTCATAGCTGCAGAAACGTTTGCTCAGCTCAGCTTTGCAAATCCCAAAGTGGGAAGTTGCCTCTATTGCATTACGAATCTCCAGAACAGCAGCTGTATCTCTGGGATTATAGCCATAGCCTTCTGTACACTCATGAAGAAACCGTTCGACCTCATAATTTTCTTCTTGGACTTTTATCAGCCTGGTAAAAGTTTCAGGGAGGCAGGAGACTCCCACAGCTGTGTCATCAAGCAGAGAAGAAACTGCAAAGCAAGTAAAATCCAAGTGTATAAGCTGTGAAGCAGTTGTTACTCTGCAATACATTAAGAAACAAATATTCTGAGACAGGCAGATTAGAAATTTTCTAGACTATGTCAGTTAAAAACAGAGTTCAATTTTCCATCTTCATTGTTGCCATTACCTTTTTAATTTCTTAAATTATCTCTGAAAAGACCTGCAGAAGAGGAGCGAGCTGGCTTACAAGGGCTTACCCTCCTATCCAAGTGAGGAATCACTGAAAGACAGTGCAGACTTACTGGTATCCTCTCTAACCCTGGGTCATCTTAACTAAGTTAATAAGGGAATCATCTCCTTTTTTTCTTGAAGGACTTCAAGATTAGGGCAAGGAAATGCCACAGAGGACTCTCAACCAAGAAAGTGAAAGCAGCTGGTCCATGGCAGAAAGCTATCAGCCAAACCCTATATCAAGTTGATAGTGCTTCAGTACAGTGTAACAAATCATCTCAAAGTATTTGGAGACAGGTCCATCACTGCACAAAACTGACCCCCACTGTACGGAGTCTTCAGAAGCAGAAGCAGCGTTAACTCCTTGTCCCAGCCCCGGGTGATTCGAGGGTAGCTTTGGCACTGCGCTTCCCTGCTTCTCACGCAGCCTGTCTTTACATCATGCCTTGGGGGACACTTGTATGACAGCTGCACTACTTTTGCCATCCAAGGAAAAATGAGACCAACTGCAATGAGCTGTCAGCCCTGGAGGGCAGGAGGGTATGTTGACAGCAGAGACAGGGGAAAGGATTTCCATTTTACCTCCACCACAGCAGCAGGAGGAATGGGCAGGGACAGCACCAGATCTTCCAGCTGGAGAGCTAAGCAACTAAAGGCTTTCCTGGATACAACTTCATTACAGCTGAGAGGAAGATACTCTTCAAGAAGGGACAGGGCTGACAAATTACAAATATCAACCTCTAAATATTATCAAAATGTTTACCTATGGTAATTTAAAAAGCCAGAGATTGGACACCACTATTTCAGACACTTGCATGACCCAAGTAAATGTGAGTTTCCATTCAAGGAGCTCTGAAAGATGTTCTTTTCTCTTTACAGAGGAGAAAGCCTGGGTGTGACATAGTATGGTACTTGAAATTGCAGAAGGGACTGAAAAAACTCCTGGAGAAGTGGTAACAGAGCAGAGGACAGACTTCCTCTTTGGACTGATAGTTTCTAATAACATGAAATACAGGCAAGGACTTGTTATCAACAAAAAGTTGCTCTGTTAGTCAATCACCTGTTAAAGTCAGGAGAGAAAGCAGTACCAAGGCAAATTGCAGGTGAAATGAGAAAAGAATGTTCCTATTAAGAGGCTTCGTTCTAATCTCTTCCTCAGCTGATAATTTCACTGTCTATCCTGCTTCAACCCACTCTGTGCAAGCCAAAGAGAAACTAACCTGGAGAGCTGAGTCTTCCTGGAACCGGTGTGCATCGCAGCTTAACCTTCACCTGGCAGGAATTGACCACTATATTGTCACTGGGACTCAGGTTGCGTGTGCTGACAATTCCAGGGGCGTAGTAGCCTCTCATCAGTAAGTAATTGGTATGAGATGCTTGACGAGCTTTTACTTCTATTCTCCGTTTGCCTCCGGAGCTGTCATCTAAGTCGTCATCATCATCGTCATCATCATCAAGTCCTTCTTTTCCCAAGCTACAGCAAACAGAGGTGTTGTTTGTTGGGCTTTTATTTCATTTTTTTTAAATAGCAAAGTGACTCTTCAGGCTAAGCAGAGCAAGAACACATGCTATTCTGCATTCTGGAATTTAGTCATCAACAGCATGTCCAGAGGAGGCTGGCTTAAAGCGCCAAGAACAAGTAACAACAGAAAACAATACCCACTAATAGTTCCCAGAAAAGAAAACTAAGGGGGGGAAGAAAAAAGAAAAAAAAGAAGGAAACCCCACACCCCCCACCAAAACCTGCAGAATGCCTGAAAGCAAAGAGAGAATAGTAGCAGCAGCCAGGACACATTTCCTAGAAACAAACTCAGTCAAACCAACACATTTCTTTCCAGGACACAATAAGAGCCACTGTGGGCAAAGGTGAAGGCTCTGAACAACCTGATCTAACTCTGAAGCTGCCTCTCTGTTTTAAGTGGGTTATGTCAGAGACAAGCAAAGGTTCCTTCCAACCTTTTCTAAGATGAGTTAGAACTTACGTACCTTCTCTTAAAACATACTTAAAACCAAAAGGGACCACATCATTTATAAAAAAAAATAGGACAAGTGCATAACCAGTCAGAAAACTGGCCTCAGATGCCTGTACTCAGAAATGGGACTAGTCCGGGGTTCAGTGTATTTTTACTAATGACCTGTGTGATAAAAGAGTTTAAGTTTTCACGGGATCCCCAAACTGGAGATTACTGCAAGTATTGGAGGAGACAGGATTTGCACTCAGAACCTTTCCAGCAAACTGCAGAAAGAGTCTGGAAAAGAGCAGGAAGCAGTTTCATATGGACAAACTTGTTACTTCTCTTATAGTATGTGCACCCATCCCTCCACACTAAAACAATTAACAAGGTAAAGGAAAAGAAACTTGTTATAGTGAATCACAAGCTGAACATGAACTGCTGCACTGGAGGGTTTTGGCTGCCTTTTTAAATTTTTTTTTTTTTTGGCAAGACAATGGCCATTCATCATCTTGGGATTAATTAACAGGCACATCCCCCGTAGAACATTATGTAGTTGGCATAGATCAGCCAGCAAGAGCACAGCATTTGTTTTTTGACATCACAGTTCAGTGCAGAGGATAATTATGAGAAAGACAGAGATCTGCCTAACACTGGCCCAGGCTGCACAGGGCAGGGGTGGAGCCCCCATCCCTGGAGGGCCTGCAAAGCTGTGGAGATGTGGTGCTGAGGGACATGGTTTAGTGGTGCCCTGGAAGTGCTGGGTTAAAGGTTGGACTTGATCTTAAAGGTCTTTTCCAACCTAAATGATTCTGTGATTCAACAAATTCTGTGAATAACACACCGAAAACACAAGTAAAAGAACTGAGGCTGCTCATTTTAAAGAGCATCATGTTATGGGAGGAGGACCATGATAATCTTCACAAGCTGCTCTAAAGGGAAAGAGAACTAAGTATTCTCCTTGTCTATACACATAACAGGAAACAACAGGTTAAACTACAGCAAGAGATTTTAGTTGCATTCTAAGAAAACACAATGATAACTATTCATGGAATTAGACTGCCTAGGGAGAGAGTTTCAATTTCAGTGGCATGCAATTACTGGTGGCTTACAAAGATTTAAAAAAACTAAACCAAACAAACCACACACACAAGAAAATGCCTAAAGAAACATCAAAAAACCAACACCAACAAGAAACAAAAACTAAAGGGGAGACAATACATAAAACTGATATTGTGGAGACAGGTTTCACTGACAGCAGAAACACCGTTTCTAATGCTTCCTAGTCTTTGCAGGGGGAAGGTACAATGCAGATGAAAATGCTTGCCCAGCCACACTTCTCTCCTTTCCACACAAGCTCTAAATGGCAGTGAAGTGCCCAGCAATTTAAATGTCACACTTGTGAAGACTGTGACAACAGGCACTAAGTGCCATTCCATCTTCAGAACGCTCCCTCTAAAAAATGTAAACATCACAGTAAAACACACTACAATACAGTGCAGAAAGTGTTAATGCCTGTCCAGTTTCATTCAAGCTACTCAAGTCATATTTACTAACAGAAATGACAGTGTTTACCTTTTTATCACTTCGTTTTCCACCATAGTGCTGTCCACCACAACTATCTGCTCTGGGATTCTCACATTCACAGATACAAGTCCGAGGGAGAACAGGGAAAGCACTGCTGCACACTGGCCACCAGGTCCATCCATAGGAAATGCAATCATGCCTTCTGATGTGTTGTTTTCTTGATCTTTAAATGAGAAGTTGTCTGGCTGGTCTGATTTTTCAGCATCCTTGAGCTTCTCGAGGAACTGGAAGGACTCTGTACAAATTGTACTGGGAAACCGCCACGTAAAAACTCTGGACAAAAAGACAAATCCACACAAGCCCAAATCTTTTACAATCTGTTCTTCCTATAGATGAATTTTACACCCACGGTAGCACAGAGCAGCTAAATAGTTCAAGTTCCATGCTACAGCTGGTGGCCAAGTACCTTCTACATCTGCTTTCACAGCCCTTTCAACTAGTCCCAGAACATTAGGTAGTTATGAATTGAGGATCTTATTAATATTTACAAATATCTGAAGGGCGGGTGTCAAGCAGATGGGGACAATATCCTTTCAGTGGTGCCCTGTGATAGGATGAAAGGTAATGGTCACAAACTGGAACACAGGAAGTTTCACCTCAACATGAGGAAAAACAACTTTTTTGTGAGGGTGACAGAGCCCTGGAACAGGCTGCCCAGAGAGGCTGTGGAGTCTCCTGCTCTAAGAGACTTTCAAGCCCTGCCTGGATCTGTTCCTGTGTGGCCTGCCCTGGGTGATCCTAATCTGGCAGGGGGGTTGGACTCTATGATCTCCAGAGGCCCCTTACAACACCTATCATTCTATGCACCATGTAAAGGTCAGGTACTAGCTAGCAAATGAAAGAGCAAAGATATCATCTTCTTGACCACCGAATACTTCTACAGTTAAACTCTCCTCCCCGCAGCCCTGGCAGCCAGGTACAGTGATGCACAAAGTAACTGAAGAGGAAAAACAAGTAACCATCAGAATGAAAGAGAGTGCTCAAGAAATCTTTCCACTACATCTAGAACTCTGCTGCTACCTCTCCTTACGTCCCTGTAAAAGCTTGCCCAGCAAACCTGCCTCTATTCCCTGTACAGCCCTAATGCTAACCAAATGAAGGGCTAACAGCTGTGGGCGTTACCACCTTCTCTTCAGCTCTGATGGTCAGGTTTTGTGCTCTAGATGCTTCATGATGCTCTAGATACTCTCTCCTCCATGCAAGCATGCCTGGGTAGATTCTTTTATTTGCTCAAACATAAGCAGTGACCCTTCTGACACCCACCTGTAGTAACTCTGAGACAGCTGATAGGACATAGGTACAAAAGGCAAAGCCCGACTTTTCTTTGGACCCAACGTGTGGTTTACTCGACGGCGATTGACCAAGCTTCTCTTCTGACACTCTAGGAAAGCCTTCATAAGAATGTCATCCCGGTACTCCCGGTACAGACGAAACGTCTGAAAAACCCCGTTCAATGTAAGAGTCAGTGTTAGCTCTGACCCTACCGTTCAGCTCAGCGACTCGAGGTTTACATTAACTAAGTGAATACAAAGCTACAAGCCAGAATGTAAATGATACATATAAATTTACTTAACTACACCTTTCTATTCCTTTTACAGACTTCCAGGCTTTCCACAGTAAATGTCAATTAAATTAACTACATACTATAGAACACCTGATATTCAAAATGGGGTCAGGCTCCCACTAGGAATTATTTATGTAAAAAATGCTGATCTGCAACACATTTTGGTAGATTTCTCCCATCGTTTTACCAGGAACACATGCTTCTTTGAGCTTTCTAGTCTCCAATCCTGCCTGCTGATTAGATAATAAACTCCCTTTGATCTTCTAACTTGATTTTTTTTTTTTTTTTTTTAGAGCCCAACTGATAGATTACATATTTTTGTGGTGCCCAGCAACAAAGGAGAGGCTCCTCAACACTAGTGTCTGCTGGATACTAGGACTGTCTTTGTGATATCCACAGCGTAATTCCAACTGCTCAACTGGGCACTAAATCATGATACAGTGTGACCCAGTGGAAGGGATGGGGAGTTTATTTCATATGCATTTTGGGGATTGCTTCAACCTCACATCTTGCAATCTCATCCTCAGAGAGAAAAGCAACATATTGAAAGTCTGCCTAGAATATATAATTTCGTAAAAGCAGAAAAGAATAATCCCCACAGAACAGACACAAATCTAAGTTTCTGGGTTTCTTTTATCCCTTCTGAAAAAGGGAATATATCAAGGTAGGAAGGAGAAACTCTCTAGGGTTGTATAGCCATGTGTAGATCTGGCACTCAGGGACATGGTTTAGTGGTGAATTTGGTAGTGCTGGGCTAAGAGTTGGACTTGATATCTTAAAGGCCTTTTCCAACCTGTAGCTTGGATTCTGTGATTTTATGACCAGTAAAGTTTGGTCCAGATACTGTACCTGAAATGACTGGCAAGATTTCATCTGGTTATCTGAGAGGGCCAATGTGCTCTGAATCAGATTCTGTAGCACTAGAAAATGAATATCATAAACACTGAATGGAAAGAAGAAAAGAAAAACAGTTTATTGACAGTGACTTTTGAGCATGAGGTACTGACTATTAAACTAGGACAAAAATATACAAACTCAATCACCTTATGCTGAAATGGATGCAAAAAGGTGTAAGATTGCTACAGCTGAGGATCATGTGAAGGAGCCTGTTACACTTCCCCTGACCTGCCACCCTGAATTCTTAGATCTGTGCAGATGATCCTGACGCAAAACAACGCTCTGATAAAACTCTCCTCTTAAAATATAGCACCCATGCACAAAACATACACTCGTCTTAATGATAAGAGACCACCACTCTGAGGTTATTGCTGTTGTCATTTTATGCATCAAATCTTTAACCTGTACCAGAAGCCCTTAAAGCCTTGTAAAAGTATTTTTCTATTAATAAATTTATACACCACAACAGATGAGGACCCTACTTGAATTAGAAGGCCGTCGATATGAATTCCACAGACATGAGGGCTGACACAACCATGGAGTGCTACTGCTCCTCACCTGCTCAGACTGTCCTCTTTTGTGTTTTGATTTGTGTCCTCTCCGATTGCCAAAACTCGGAATCTAGTTCAGGGAAGGGAAAAGAAAGCACTGAAACAAAAGTAACATTCTGTGATTTTCTATCAGCCGTGAAACCCAGAGGCTGACAAGTGCGGCTGCTAATAAGGCAAACGTTCAAACAGCGCAGGGGAGCCATCCGCTCCGGCAGCCCTCGGCACGAGTGTCAAAAAGGAAAAGCACTGCTCATATCAATCTCCCTCACTCGACTCACCAAGCCATCTGCTGACAGTGAGACAGGAGATGGCCCAGAACTGTGCAGATTTCCTATTCTGTTGAGGTTGTGGACTCGCCGTTATCATGGGCAGCAGTTTGTTGTAACGCGCAGCTCTTCTCAAAGTAAGAAAATTTACAGAGGTGCTAAATTTGTTACTATAAAATGGTTTGAGACCTAAATTGTCACACTGTCTCCAAGTGTTATTCATCATGAAAAAGACTGAGGGCCCAGGCCTGGATACCACTGTATACAAGGCTGAGTGTTCTTCTGTATCAACAGTTTTAGCAGCACTAGAATGATTTAGCTGAGCAACCAGCTACAAGTTGTGATATCAAATGGGGCCAGTTAATCTTGAAAATGGTGAATGGAGCTCTTCTATTGCATTAAAAAGTTACACCCAAGTCCCAACAGCTCTCATAGCAAAGCTGAGGATTTCACATATGAAAATATGATATTGTGTATTTCTGATTTAAAAAGTCTTCTTTACCAAAATGGGAAAGGTTTAAAATAAGCAAGCTCGTCCTAATAACTGAAAATCAGTTACGTGCATTTTGGAAATGGGGATTTGAAAGAAACATTGCTTGTTGTATTTACTGAAGCTTCTTTTGATACTAAGAGTATTTACTGAAGCTTCTTTTGATACTAAGAGCACAAGTAAGAGAGGGTGTAAATCATGCATAGTGAGAAGAGAGCAGCTCTGAACTGCCTACCTCTCACTGTCTCAGCCCAAGTGCAGAGTCAAAAGAACCATAACTAAAATACCTGGAAAAGAGTTCCTGCAAAGTATCAGGAATCTCAAGTTTGGGATTCCCCAGGGTTGAGCTGAATTTCTCTTTCAGTCTTTCCACAAACTCTTTAAACTCCTTTGCACAAACCTTAGAAAAGAAGAGAGAGAAACGTTATCAATTTCTTAAGAGTGGGAAAAGACCGCCTACTTTTAAAGCATTTGTGATTCTAGCAAGAAGGAGCTAGTTTTGAATTATCAAGTCAGAACCACTACAAAACAGCTGAGAACACATCAACAACAGTCTGCAGAGGTGGTGTTTGCTGATTATTTAACATTGGTAGGTTCTGTCTGTAATCACAGTCATTGCTAGAAGCAACTTGCCATGAATGTACGTTCTAACTGAATTAACAGCATAAAGATCTCTTGGTAAAGCTTTGTTTAAGCTTCCACTTAAATCTTTTTTTCCTCTCTTCATACCTTTTAGTCTTTGTCATGTTAAGTCTGTTTGTACTGTCATGGCTGGGAGGACACTTGTTACACAAGAGGAATGGTCCTGTAGCTCCCTGGAAACAAGTTTTTATCCACTCCCAAAGACAGACTTTGGGGCTGGGAACACCACATTCACACATTTATCTCAGCAATCTCTCTGCAGTGAACAACTGCTCTACCAGCAGAAGTGGTTGTGGTTTTCTAACAATAATATGAGTTGTCATTCCTAGACAAAACCAAAGAAAATCTTGCCCTGACATTGTCTGAAGTTTTGTAATTAGAAATGGAATTGTTTGCACAGAAAGTGCAAACAACTTTTCAGTTGGAAATTGGGATCGATTTAAGCAATAAAAAAACCACTCCGAAGTAAACAAAATCTTTAGATTGATAAAATCTAGGCTTCTTTCCTAAAATTTGCTTACATTCCTGCACTCATCTACAGAGGATAAGGCAATATTTCATCATGCAATTAGAATAAAACATAAGACATTACAGAGCAAAAATGTTTTCTTGCTCAGGTAGCAAGGTGGCTGAAAGGATAAAAAAAAAAGTTAAAAAAATCAGTGCATATAGATGCTCAGTCATGGATGTTTATCAACAAGGACATCGAAGAAAAAAAACCAACAAATGTTTATTGCACAGTAGTGCTGCTTGTGTGCCTTTGGAAATCTGCCTTTGGCCACTTCACTCCCAAAACAGCAATGATGCTGCATTTTTACAATGATGCTATTTATAAAAGAGCTAAGGGTACAAGGGAGAGAAGATATGAAATCACAGTAACTGAAACAGTGCAAGTACTAAGAAATCCAAACAGCGTGAAGTATTCTATGACCTTTTAGAATACTTCCCTCCTACCTGGGGATCTTCATAATTATTTTCTCTATTCATGAAATCTTCAGTGAGGGCTTTATCTTGGTAAACCTCAGCAAGGCAAACTCTGCAACAGATACAATTGAAGGTGTTGAACGCAGCTGACATTTTCCCCAATTCGATACACATTTGATAGCACTAGGGTGCAAAAAAGTTGAAATTTATAAAACAAGACAAAACCATGGGAGGACCATATGCCTTCACTTAATTTCAGGAGAATTTAGGCTATAACTAGAACACCAATAGAATCTTTCTTACTTATAATTAAGATAGGTCTGTGGGTTTCTGACAATGTAGCGAGCTCTTCGTCCAACAGAATGAGAAGTTTTATCGAGGGACTCCTCAAAGCTGGCATGCATGATATCCCGAACTACTTGCCATGGAACAAAGGGCCCTTTCACCTGTGTGAAGAACAAACGTGTTTGGAGTCAACTTCACCTTTTACATAGACAAATAATGGTCAGAACCAGGGTGAATTCTGAGGACTGATGAAATGTGTGCCCAATATATAGGGCCTCTATTTAAAGGCTCTATTAAATACCTTTGCATTTAGCACATGACTAGCAATTCGACACAGCATGAGCAGACTGTCTTCTTGCACTGTCCAGGTGACACGCAGACGTGTCATTCTCTGCAGGGCACTCTGGTCAGCTTCATCATGGTAGCGGAGTCTTTTGCTTTTTTCTGCAGAATCCTCTTCTAACAAACCCAGAAAAAAAGAAAGACAGTCATTGCAGCATTACATAATCTAATGAATTCAACTCCTAATTGGAGTCTAAGAATGAAAGACAAAAGTAGAGAAGGAAGTAGAAGTTCAGAAAGCGAAATGCATTAATCTCTCTTTGAGGAATGAGAAAAGAAGCATTTCAGTTAGCAAACTGACTACCTAGGGCATCATACCATGAAGAATCCAGCCAGCTATCAATTTTTTTTTTTTTTTTTTTTTTTTTTTTTAAACACAGTGCAATCATGATTCACACCCAGGTAACAGTTACAGCACCCTTCAGTTCTTCTGCAGAGCTAGCACATAGCCCCAGGACACCTGAACCTCTTCATTGAGAGGGGCAATCAAAGAGGTGGAAAGGAAGCTTCCATTTCCCACACTATGTGATGGTCACATCAGCTTTTCTAAAGCACCTTCCAGCAGGCTTGTGCATTGAAAAGCAAGTTTCTTCTTCCCGATGAGGTTGTTAATTACCTTTCTTTTTCTTCTTTGTCTTCTTCCCGATGTCTTTTCTAAGCCTCTTCCTCTTTTGGTTTTTTCCACCTCTCACTCGTTTGTTTCGATCCTGGGTTGGTTCTTTACTAATTTCAATACATTCCTCTTTCTGGACAAGTGGCTCAGATCCTATCTTTGTTTCTCCCAGAATATTAATCTTGTTACCTAAAACGACACAGTTACAGTAGTGGAGCTCTACAGCCACTACATTCTACAATATTAAGGTATAAAGCGCAAATGCCAAAGTTTCAGTACATTAAAAGACAGATGCCCTCTCAGACTTGCCCTTTGTAGTCATGCCATTTCATGCCACTTTCTCAGCAGCTCCCAAAATAAAATCCCACATAAAGGAGGAATCATCAAGTAATTACTACATCTAGCACACAGTACACAAACACAAGGTTTTATATTCAGCCTGAAGCATTTCCTCCCTCTTATCTTAAATGTAAGGCTATGCAATTTTAACAGTGCCTAGTTATACAAAAAATTGGTGCCTCCGGACTTTCTGCAAATTGCAGATCAGAAATTACAAAGGATAAAAGTGGTGGTTCTATAAGAAAATATTTACATATCTATTTTACTGCTCCAAAAGCATCCTAGATGATTGTAAGGAAACAGGAACAACCTATGTCATCAATACTAGATAAAAACATTATTGTTCCAAATAACCAGAAGTAGGGTAGAATATCATTAATCTATATTACTGCCCCAGAAGCATCCTAGATTACCCTAAGGAGACTGGAATAACCCACATCCTCCATACTATCTTTGTCAAAGACAGTAACAGCTATAATACAGTTACAGAGACACCCCCCCCCTCCCCCCCCAAGCATCACCACCTTACCTCCAGTACTGAGTGGAAGGGGATGTTTTGTTAAGAAGGTTTGGAGTCTCACTGTCAGTCCATTCTCAGAAACTGTACTTTCCTAAGACAACACAGCTTTAAAAAAGGTGATATGCAAAAGGAGCACACTGGTTATAGCATCACTGTACATGATAGCCTTTGAGAAGTGTCAGAAGTACATTTTCAGTGTAAAGGAAAAGATCCCTGGGTACAATGAAGAATTCATTTGACTTACTACCACATAGTTAAGAAACATTCTGGAGCCATTCAAATCATACTGTAATGACCACTATATTATTAAGGTCAGAACTCCAGCAACTTTCAAGTTTAAGAGAAGTTAACACTGGAAAAGAAATGCTTCATTCTTTCACTGCTACAGAGGCTGAACAGAGCTTTCTGTACACCAGTACTTTTTCAAAGCATTTTACATTCCAGAGGAACTTCTAAAAAGCACAAAGCCAGAATACAAACACCGACTAAATGCTATACTCTGTCCATCTTAAATCTGTACCCAAAGCTATTGCAATGTATTAGGAGCTTTGCCATTATCAGCAAAACCCATTTCTCTTGTGTGGAATTCATTGGTGATAGAAATTGGTCACCGACAGAGAGAAATACTGAGACTGAAGAGCTGCAGGAGGTCTTGTTCATTCTGAATAACTGGGTGACAGAACAGAAGATGAAATTCTGAAAGAAATAATCCTGCCTGAGGTCAAAACCAAGCAACTCTAATTTTACTTAAGCACTGATAGGCTCTGATTTGACCACTACTTAGGACAGAGTAATCACAGACAGTTCTGTCTGTGAAAGTACCCGTTCAACACTTGGTAAAGGCCAAAAAGCAAACAAAGATTTCTTAGGAAAGGAGAGCAGTGCTATGCAGCTGTAAAAATCCATGGCTGGCCACAGCCTGAACGCACTATGTGCTTCTATTTTCACCTTCAGAAAAGATATAGTAGTACTAGAGCAGGTTAAGAGAAAGGAAACAAGAATGATAAAAGGCAGAATAAGTTCTATACTGGGACCAGTTAAGTATGCTAGTAGATGCCAGTCTTTAAAGAGATAATGACATGACAGATATTTACAAAATCAAGTGAAACAAAGAGTGACAGAAATTTTTTTTACTGCTTCCCTTAGTACTGCGATTATTAGAGAGCTTAAATCATCAAAAGGAAGTGATGACACATAATAGGACTTGGAAACACTGCTAGGTGAAGTTGTGGATACTACAGATTGACATGTGTTCAAAAAACGAGACAAATTAACACTAGAAGAAAAAGCTATTAGTGCCTTTGAAACATCATCCTCAAGCTTAGAATGTCCTTGAGCCAAACCTGAGAACAGCTAGGATAATAGTCTGAGGAATTATCATGGTAAGTTTACCTTGCTCTTACAACCTTCCTGACAAATCTTTATTGGCAACCAGAGGCAGGACATTAGCCAGAACTAGGATGGCCATTTTTATTTGCCCATGTTGGGCTTCAGTAGTTTGGGGGGTTTTTTGCTGTTGTTTTGGACATTTCAGTTTTCATCTGACAACTTCTACATTTCAGAAAGGCAAGAGGCACCACTAAGTAATATAAATTGCTCACATAATCAAGGGTTTCTCCTTTGGTGGAGCACATTATCCAATTCAGTTCAGAAAAAAATTGACATCGAGTTCTTTCATTCACTTCAGCACTAAGATTTACTACATTTGGCATTCATTTCTTTCCAGTGATGCAGATTCTTACTGGGACACATGACTGAGAAAGCATGCAAGCAGTAACATTTTCCTATCAGTATCTCAACCTTAAGATACTAAAATCTGGACAGGTCATTACAGTATATGCATTTCATAATGCCCACCTTCCTAGTCTTATTGATAATGTAGCTTGTCCAGATCCAGTTGCGTTTTAGATGACCATAAAAGCTGGAATCCAGACCTGCAGCTCCTAGACCATCCCCAGGGATAGTTCCATCATCAACCACCTCTCGGCTGCCTCTAAGAGAAAGAGCAACACAACAAACAGTAGTTATTTTGCAGGCAGTGCCTCCTCAGCTGCTCTGAAGCTGTGTGCAATGTGCAGACTCTCCCCTTGCCCTCCCAGTTTACGCAGTGCTGACAGAGGAGGAAGAGAGATGTTCCATCCCATAACCCGTTCTAGAAGTGGCACAGTAACTATGCTTTTCCTTGAAGCTTTAATCCCTGATACTTAATGACTGAACTTTCAGTTGAAAAACAATAATGAAGTTCCTCTGGGTGTAAACTAAGGTCCAGTGGCCATGTTAAATGCTGTTCTCAGTGGTATTCCTGCCACAAAACTAGAAAAAAGTACCTGCTCAGATGAAAGATTTTCCTCACACTTACCTCAGTGTGGGGAAACCTTCCACAGAACTAGAGGTGATCATAACCCTGCATTTTTGACCCTGACTGGTCTCATTTTCTAACGAATACACGAAAGCTTGTTTAAATACACATACAAACTAAAACACCAATGCACTGCAATCTGTCCCCAGAACAAGGGTGAAACTAACAATGAACAGCATGTAATGGTTGCAGTGATGAACTGGTACCCTTCATAAATGAGCTATTTAATTATGAGTGTGGTGTTACAGTGCAGAATTAAAAAAAACAACAAAAACCAAAAACCACACACAACTTTTTTTCTTCCTTTCTAAATACAACACTTTGCAAGAAATCAGAGGCAAAATTAATTCCTGAAAAAAAATAAACAGGACAACCTGTGACTGAGCTCTGCATATGCAGGAGGTACAGCAGCTCTGACAATCCCATAGTAACACCAAGGAGTATTCTGAACCTGTTTCGCCTCATGAAAGATTTTTTGAAAGCTATCATGAAAAAAATATTTCAGTCAAGCTTTCAACAGACAACTCTCTTGTTATAACATTACACCACTGAATCCAAAACCTGTTTCTTGGCCTTAAAGATGTGGCAGTCATCTCCAGCTTAACTGGAAGTCAATACCAGACACCCAATTTAAAAGATTTCTTAACATACAATGAAGACCAGATGCAAAAGCTGACAAGTGAACAAAATTTATTTCTATCAGCAAGGATTAAGTTCCCTCAACTCCATTAGCTTTTTTAATGTAACCTGATATATCTACTTGTGACACTGAACTAACTGAAAACACTTTTCAACAGACTGTTGATTAAAACATGATATTGACAGAACTAAACCACAGCACACAAAACTCAATATAAAATGTCTAACAGGCATGCCACACAGCTGGCACAGGTTGGGAGTATGACATTCCTCTCAAGTGTTCTGGTTGTGATTAGGCAGAAGATGAAGAGCTACAGAGATCACTTCCAGATCACAGAGGAGGACAAATTTCAGACTGTAACACTGGGGAGGCTCCTGAAGCTATAGGGTACTTGAGATACCATGATATAAAGCACAGGCAGAGAGATTCTTGCTTTTTTCCCCCCTTGCACTGCCTGTGCTTACAAAGCATTCATTCCCTCGCAACTTTGCTTTCCCTGAGCCTCTTGCAACACGTCTGTTCTACTTTAGAAGGAAATCTGAATCTGGTTTTCCATTCCTCTAGCATGAAAACATGCTTGGATGACAATTTACTTGTCTACATGATACATAACTCCGTATCTTTTTAATCAGATACCCTCCAAATTAACTAAAAACCCCACCCCACAACACCCAACAGATTCTAAACTGCATTTGCTATCGAGTAACATCTTCAAAACAAGAACTTCTCTTTGCCCTCCCTATTCAATCAACAAAAAGATAAAGATGACATACGTGGTATATTCCAACATTGCACACTTCCGTTCCAGATTGTGTTTATCCACTGCTGACTCTTGTTCCATTTCTACATCTAGTGCAGTCTCCTCCCCTTGGAGATTGCTTCTCTTTGAACGAGGACAGCGGACAACTCCTAGAAATACAAAAGGTTTTGACTATTAATGTGAGAAGTAAAACATCAACCCATTTTCAATCCACCCTGCTATGGCAAACTACTGCTCCCAAATAGTACTGTCATTTTTACGACTTCTCAATAACACATGCAACCTTACTACAGAGGCTAATGCTATTCCAGTTAAGCTCCAGTACAAGGCACTAGCTTGTCCAAAACTGTATTCAGGGAGGAAGTAATGGGAGGCTGGTACCCTGAATAAGTTTAAAAACCCCACACACCTCAGCAGCTGATTGATGTTCTAGGCATGGATCACAGCCTTTCAGATACTCAAGAAACTGTGTGGCAGACTGTGACTGCTAAAACAGAGCAAGGACCTTTTGCATGTTCAGCAACTTCCTGTCAGAGATACATTTAGGGTATAGCAGAGAAGGCATGTGATGGCTTTATAGTTAACAGAACTCCAAGGAAGGAGGAAAAGCCAATTTCTGGCTTACTACTGATTTTTGGATGCCCATACTACAAGGCCAATAGGGCAGGACTAGATCTCAAGCAGGTGTCTAATTTAGAGGCTCAACAGAAATTTAAATCCAGCACATCTCAATTTTCCCCTCAAGACTCAACATAGAAAATACTTAACTGGAACACAACGAAGCTTCTGTAAATGTGCAAACTGGTCAAACAATATCATTCCTATATTTTGGAAGCTAAAAGTAATAATGGTCTGACTAGTTTGCAAAAGCTGCAACAATTACTACCACAGTACTAATTGACAGAAGTGTAAGAGCCTTTTTCAGTGCAAAAGAGACAAAATTATGAATAGATCCCTTTACCTGGCTGACTAAATGACAAATACAGAATAGTTGTCTACTGTTTCAGAAGTATTTTCCCTCCCTCTTTTTTGACTTTATTATTTTTTAAATAATGTATAATTGTAGCTGTATATCCTTTTTAAAAACATAAAAGGCCAAACAAACTACAGAAAAAAAATAGGGTGCTTAAACTCCTTTATTTTCCACTTCTCATCTAACTCTGGCTATCTTTTAGAAGGTTTAGCAACATTTTTCTACAGAAAAGAGATTTCTCTTTAAACTGGTAGAAAGCTATGGTGAAAATACACTAGTAACTATATTCAGAAAGGTTTTTTCACAACTGGATTAAAATCTAACAGAGCTATTATCAAATTCAGTACTTCAACAGGACAGCAATGTTTTTTCCTGAACATTTCTCTGAAAATTCCAAGTGTATAGTTCTTCTTGAATCTCAATTTCATAGAATTATACGGACAGCTGCTTTTGATGCACTGGCCAAGAAAATAAAACCTTGGAAGTGACAAAACAGAGCATGCCTCAAGTTTTAGGAAAGGAGAAGGAATTTTAGTATGAACAGAATAAGCAGTAAAGATGCTAAGACTGTCCAGTGATACCATACCCAATGGTGTATTAAGGCAGACACACTGCAGATCAAACCAGAAGTTCTCCACATCCTGCATGGTACTCAGGACATACAAGCGTCTCTCAAACGGGCGGCTACTTTGAGCCAGGTTATAGTGGGGGTCACAGATTGTGGTATCAACAATCACAGCATTTCTCTTCATATACACAAAGACCTGTCAAAAACAGTATGTTTTGGGCTGGTAGGTAAAAACAATTGTAATCTACAAGACACAAATCTTTATCTTGGGACTGGTTAGCATTTTCTCAGTGTTTGCTATTTTGAGGCAATACTCTGACAAAGGACATACCCACCCCCATCCTACCTCGCTGTATTCCCAAACTCCCCTTGTCAGCCATCCAGAAACTTGAGTTTCTAAATTTAGAACTGTTTCTTTTCCCATCTTGTGTGCAGGATTTTCCTTCCAAGTTTCCACAGGGAGTGACTATTTCCTACAAGCTCTCATTGAGGATTTAACTAGACAGATGTTTGGGGTCTAATTATACTTTGTGAGGATAAGATAAATATGTTGGGACTGCCTTCTCTCCTTTGCATGTGCTCTATTTATAAAGATGCATATGAACATCATCATTTTACTCTGATCAGTGACATTCATTCTGTGTCAGATGGCCAATACCTAACATCTTGATGGAACAGAATGTGACACGCTCATTTGTCAAAGTGCTGCCAGTCTGCAACCTCCTGGATCATTACTGTGTGCAACATTCAGCATTATACATTCCAGTAGCGTCTTTCCAGATAAAGAGGCAAAAATTATCTGCACAATTTGCAATATCTCACTTGGATCTGGAGGTCTGCACATATATCTGAAACATCAGCACTTTACTTCACTACATAAGGTAAATACAACCCCCAACTTTTGTATTTGTTTCACTGGACAAATAACATTAGAATAATGGCTAAATTTACAAAAATAAAATTACCTGGTCTTTGTCTTGAAACTTTTCTGTTGGACCAAACTGTATCAGTCCCATATAACATAATCTTTGAAGGTTTTCTACCACAGAAAAGATGTACCTCCTGCAGCAATATTAGGAGTATTACAATTAGCACTCATGAAAACAGTAACAACGACACCAGAGAACATACCAGCTCCATGCAGCAACCTGAAGTTTCAGGAGACTCTGATTTTTTTTAATAACACAGAGTTTGAGAACTTCTTAAGTGGAGTTTTGTTTGAATTGTCATCCTATGGAAAATATGTAATATCCCAAAGCTCCAAATTATTTTCTCAAATAATAAACACAATTATTTTAGCCAAATAATAATTAAAATCACCCAGAAATACCATATGTAAGAATGACTCAAGATCAGAACACCAGTGGATCTGCAGTTTCACATTGTGAAGAGATGACTTGAGTAAGAAAGCACAACTGCTAAATACTGGCTGATAAACCCTCACACGTGTGAAGAACTAGGCACCAATCCTTGCAGTAAAGGTCATTTAGAATTACTGCTCCAAGAAACTGCTTTCAGTTGCTTATTGGATTGGCAGAGCAAAAAGTGCAACATTTCCCATGCTGTGTATCTGCTTATGGCAAAATTCTGGAAGTTTCAGGAAACTTTTGCAAGATCTAGTTTCCAAGAGAGACGTTTGTCAAAAATTCAGCTTTGCCCACATTTAGCTCGTGTAAGATGTGTGCAGTTAAATGGGAATTGGATTTTGGCAGGAATTTTCTCTGGGACTCAGAAAGATCATTTGACAAGCCTAGAAATACTGAAGAAAATTTTGCCAAGTTAAAAGTTGTAGGGAAAGAGGGGTAGAGGGGAGTGGGGCTCCAAAGGGACAACTTGGCTAGAGGTCATACTGTTTTCATAAGCCTATCAGATGGAGCCTGCAGATTTCAGGCAATATCATCAATCCAGTTTCCTCGTTACTAAGATTTAGCAACTAATAGGTGAGGAATTGCAAACCTGTGTTGACCATGAGCCATGACAGCTGTTACTGTCTAGCACTACTCACGCTCACCAACACCATGTTTGCAAAGTGTTGTACAAGCCTCCATCCATGCAAATTCAGCATTAACTAGCACAGTGCTGCTGATTCCACACACTCAAATCACTTCCCTTTAATGGTGCTTTCCCTTTCTATCATCAGGCCAATCTTGATTTTTGTATCTCCTAGATGAGGAATGGCAAACAATAGCAGACATGCCACTGGGAGCATGAGTAGAAACTGAATGGCGCGCATAAGAGGCAGGAACTGCCAAGTGTGGCATCCTCTGAAAGATTTATGAAGGGCAGCAACATTTAGACTCTACTAAATTCTGAATTTAGCAGCAGTCAGGAGTGTGTTTTATACAGAATTAACATTCTGCTGATGAATTATGAAGGACAGAACCTCCCAGCTCTCAAACACTGCCTGACAGCATGCATGAACATTGTTTATTAGTTTCTTATTACCTTCTGTTTGGGAGAGAAAAAAACAGCCCACAATTTGGCACACTATACGTAAGACAAGGATCATAAATCTTGTAAGTAACAAAGTTCTCTTTGACACAAACAGGAAATAACTGAGAAAACCACTAGTGTTTCCTCCCTAGAGCCATTTACTTTGACTTATCTGCTTACCTTTTGTAGAGAAGCTGCTGCCGGACTGACCTTGGAAGAAATCTGATCAGAGTGTGCTTTTTTAGTGGATCATTTAAAAAATCTTCCAGACCATCCACCTGCAATTATTTTAGAAGTTGATCAAAATGTGAAATATAGCTATCCTTTAAAGTATTAAGCTTTGCTACTGGAACTGTCCACTGAAATGTTTTCTGTGCAAACGTTACTGCTTTTGTAAAATGCTTAAACATTACCATTCTTTGTCAACGAGGTAGAAAACTCAGATTATAAAAAGATGTTTGCAAAATATTAGCTTATAAATTTGCAGTATTACAGGGCTGTACATTTTTAATCAGCATGGCTGTAAAAGCAGCTATCTTTTCTGTAAAGGCAACTCTCCAACACCTAGTTTTGTTAAAATAAACTAAGAGGGTATTTGTTACTGCTCATAAATACAGTTGGCTTTAAAGAAAACAAACCAAAAAAAAAAAAAAAAAAAAAAAAAGCAGCACTGTACCTTGTAGCTGACTTGTACTATCTGAACAAAGACTGAGAGAGGCAAGCAGAGAAGAATGTCACTGACAAGAGCCCACCCGTATCCAAACTCTCTGTGAACGGGGAGAGGAGGGACACAGCGCATCCATGACGCATCATCCACATACACTAGGAACAAGACGACTGGCTTAGACTCAGGCAGGACAAACCTCAGAGTTACACCAATAACTTTACTGTGAGTGTTCAAGCAGAACATATTTGACAGTTTGGAAACTCTACCATCTAAAATGATGTGAAAAATTACCAAAGCCATTGATTTTCAATCTTTCTGACATGGACTCTTACAAGTTTTTTTCCCAGCATTGGTGAGGACTTTCAAAACAAATTTAAGCCAGTATACTAACAGTAAGTCTGCCCTTCTTTCTTAGCTTGCACAGACATTACAGAGGATGCCTGAAAGCAACCAATATAATCAATTTCATCTTTTCAAGTATGAAGATGGCACTTACACTACCCTGGTAAGACCGTTTTTCACTAAACTAATCTGTTCCAAGACTTAATTATCCTTACAGCATACTATGAAAAAACCAAACCCTTCTGAATGCCCAAAGAACAGTTTATCAACTCTCTCTAGCATTGTTTTTCACTTCAAAAGACACGCATCCTGTCCCCCTTACTATAACTTCTTTTTGTAAAAGAAAATGCTGCTACCTTCCAAGTTATTTTGAGCAGTCATTATGTAGCTACAGCTTCAGTGTACACCTATCCCTACTAAAATGAAATCTAAACCCTTTCTCCACATTTAAGATTATTCTGAATTCAAATACTGCTCTCAGAAATACTAGCAAAACTTTCCAGCTTTTTACCATCCTCGGTTTGAACCTACTGTATTTCACTCTCCATAACAATGACCCTGAATGTTATCTTTTCATCTGAGAACACGTCAGTAATAATGTCAGAGTATTTCTTTTCAAGTATTTGTTTTCCTGCCATTTAGTGTTTTCATTGAAATCATACTGTGAAACAGTTAGGGAAATGCTACACTGAACCATGGCAACGTCCGTAGGAAAGTCAGAGTATCCCATTTCTTACCTGTTTGATTAGACAACTCTGCTTCAGTCTCCTGAGAGGAGCTACCAGGATTCACCGCAGTTGTCGCAATTTCTATGCTCCCATCTGGTTGTGCTTCAAGGACAGCTGCATTCACATCCAGCCCTTGTTTGCTCCCTTTCTTCTCACCATCACTACCTCCTTTTTGCTGGGTTCCATTTAAAGGGTGGCCATAAATCAAGTACCAGAGGAACATGTGGACCATTCTTAAACGGGGCATCTTGGGAAGAAAGCCAAGAGAACGCCCAAGTCCTGGAACTGGGGGGGAGATAAAATACCAAACAGAAATAAGAAGAGGATTACAACAGAAGAAAGAGCTACCTCTGCAGAACTGATATGCAGAACACTGGAAGGAAAGTAAACTTAAGTTACAAATCTTAAGTTACAAGTAGTAAAGATGTAGTACTGAAAGCAAATACACCAGTTTGCAACCATAAAAGATAAGCAGTGAAGAAAACATTGGACAGCAAGTTTACTTTAGTGCAAACCCATTTTTTCTTTTATAAAAGGAGAGAAAACCCACTTGTTTCTTATGATCTGAAAGCGATAATTAATAATATGTAGGAAAGTGAAAAGCCAGAAGAAACAAAGTCAGGTCTACCTGTAACAGGGTTATAGTTTTTGAGCTGTGTTATGCCCATTTTTTCATCAGTTTTCCTTGCCCGACTGTTATCAGCTTTACATAAACTTTCTTGTGTTTCTCCTGAATCGGGAACTGTGTCTTGCCCCAGGTTTTCTTCCTCAGCATGGTCCTGGGATGTGGGGGTCTGGGGAACTTTAATCCTGTATCAAAACCACACAGCACTTAGGTAAAAATTAAGCAGAGGTGAAATCTTCTTTCCTGACATCAAGAGATATTCATCATCTTGCTCCATCTTTGTGTTTCCATTTCTGTTACCAAAGACAAGATTTTTCTTTTCTTTTGCCTACTTTATTTCCTTTGCATATTTTTGCACGTACTAGAAAAGCAAAGTTACTCACAAGCCACCCAAAACCATCAGTCCAACTTGCCTGTTTGCGGTGCTGGAATTGGAGATTCGGAAACGCACCTGCTCAATGGCACTTTTGACAAGGGGGTCATTAGGACTCACTGAAGGGTGCACAACAAACTCCACCTGTTCAGAGCAGCATAAAACAAACAAAAAGTATTTACAGAGATACTGGCTCTTAATCAGCTGCATAAGTGATCAGAGATTAACAGACAGTTAACTAACACCAGCCACAATGGATTAATCCTATGAAGGTTTAATAATTACAGAATATTAACACTTATAGAACAAAACTCCTTTTGCTAGTTTGCATTAAGCAAGAGGCCAGATCGTATGGTCTCTGTACCAGTTAATGTCATTTCTACAAACCTCAGGGTTTGATTTTTAAAATCTGAAACATCGGGGGAACTTGAGATTGCAAATACCAGGCTGAAAGGGATAAACGAAAAGCTGCACCTCATAAGGCCAAGCTGATGCATACTGCTGCTAAAAGTACACACACTTCACATCAGTCAGATTTCCTATGTGCTCTATAGTAATTGTGCAGCAGGTAATTTCTGAAAGATTTTCTCCCTGCTTAGGAACAGTTCACAGCAGAGTTACAATGACAAGTCTCAGCTTTACAGCTACAGACATTTTACTTCCCTAAACTACAACAACAGGGGATTTTTGTTTTAAGATAGATCACGTTCTGTAAATTTAGACTCGGAAGCTAACTTATGATTTCTCATATACTCCTGGTTTTCAAAAGGGGATTAAATAGAATTGTATTGCAGTCTGACAGTAGAGGGAGAGAACCATGAACTGCATAACTGATAAGGAGCAGAACCTCTCAGGAGGGAGATTCAGAGACTTTGATCTCTGGACTATTCCTTGGTCTCACAATCACCTGCAGCGCAATAACTGAAAGCACTAATCTGGTTTTCACAGTAACTTAGCTTGGGATGTGTAGCTTCTGGGCAGCTTGACTGTGCATTCTGCTACAAAAAGTGAAGTCATTCCTGTATTTCAGGCCCAAAACATTTTGATAAATTAGAAGGTTGCAAGAAAAGCTGCTTCAGCTACCAGGGTTTGTGCAGTCACCTTTTTACTAATGCCATCTTGAATGACTGTAGTACGATAGAGTCTGAGGAGTCCTTCTTGCGCAAGCCTCTGCACCAGTCGTATGATAGACTTTTTGCAGCATTTAGTGGAGACACCTTCTTGCTTCTCTTGATCCATGACCATTTTCTGAAGCCTAAAGATGAAAAAAATACCTTGCATTTCAGGCAGTCTGAAGCATTACTGGGCTTAAGCAGTTGTTTGGAGGGTGTGGGATGAATGGATATTTCCCTACTTCTAGCAATTACTGGCTTACTTTTCCCTTCTGCTGTAGGTAACTTTTAACTTAGCTGTATTTTCTTTGTAATAACCCTTGTCCTTTTTATGTGAGGACTGCTCTTCTTTGATGACAGCAAATTCCCAATGACAGATTTCTCTGTGTATGGCTACAGTGCAATTATGAATCAAGCCTTCTAAGGTCCGGAAAACTAGTGCTTTTCAAAGTGGCAATTAAACATATGTAGCTTATATTTCCATGTGGGAGCTCAGTTCAGCTTGGGGCAGAGTTTACTTGGTGGTATTCAAGCTCAGAAACTATGCGTGCATTCACAATATGGATACACACAGCCCATCACCTGAGGGCCAGCTCACTTCTTCCCTTGCAGTCTGCAGGAGCACTCGCACCTACTCTCCGAATGCTCCTTTTCACACACTTTTTCACAAATGCCCCAAGCCCTACTTCTGGCTCTTTTCAGCCCTGAAAAGTCAATTCTGAAAAAAAATGAGGAAGCGTATTAAGGGAATGAGGCAGTAAGTGAACGTACACACGGACTTCAAAAGACTGCCATATCCTGGTAACTAACATAACTGGAGTGACAACACCAGCAAATTTCCTTGGCAGAGACTGAGAGGGCCCAGCTTTAACCAGTGCTCAGGAAACCTGCAAGTTACCTGCTAGCAACACTGAAGGGGATAGCAAAGATCTGAAACACCTTCTGAGCCTGCACTTGGACGTGACTAGAGGAATAAGCAATAAGGCTTGTGCCAGATGAGGCTCTCATTTTACAACACTACACAATTGAACTACGTGACAGAAAGGTTCAAAATTCTCAAACCAGAGGAGAATAAGGTTGTGATTTCTTAGTGAATTCCCACAGCAGGCAGCCCTGCGTGTATAGACATGCCAGGATCTTATGTGCCGACACAGAAAATGAATGGGGCAATCCTATTTGTGACAAGGGAGTCCTGCCAATTTGGAAGCTGGGACTCCAAGAGAACACCAGAATTTCCATTTCTCTTTGCAGGTGAATCTTAAAAGGCTGAAAGGTGTCATAATATTCAAGGAAGTATCTTCAGTCCAGACAAGGCAAGATTAGGAGAGAACCATACCACATGAAACTTCAAAGAAAAGCAAACTTTCAGGACCCTGCTAGAATCCTAGGGACCACAGATAAACAACACAAAGATATGAGCTTCTACAGCCCATGACAGAATAACACATGAACAATTTTTGAAACCATATGGAAATAAAACTTATGCAGATGGCAGAATCCACAGGCAGGGAAGCGCTGCATCTTACTGTGTGGCCTCAAGCACTGGCATATTGTGAACAGAGGGAAAAGTTCTCCAATCTCTACTTATGCGACATATATCATATAAAAATCCATTTGTGTATTATCTGCAGAACTATTATCATTTCCAAACAGCTGATTAATTTTTAAGATTCAGTATAACTGCAATCCCCAACATCATCTGCGTGCCATTCTCTCCAACATTACAGCACGTGGTGCCATCAGGGACAAGAACCACCAACGATGGATTAAGCACAGACTGCTTGCTGAAGTAGAGCTTCTGGTACCAAAATGCCCCACAGAAACTCACGTGAACAAGCTCTCAATCAGCCGGAGGTTTCGAACAGCTTCCACAATGAGATTGCGGCGCTTCAGCAGCCTGTACGTTTCGTGAGATCTCTCCATTGATGTAGCTTTGGAACGCTTTTCCTTCTTTTGGCCACAAGTCTTCTAGGGGACAACAACAAAAATTGGCATGGACTACTCAATATCTTCAGCCTAATACTGGTTCCTCATGCAGTAGAATCGGAGGAATTCAGAGTTTTGATGTAGTTATTTGTAACCGTTCAGATGGGGATTATCTTTTATCTCCCCTTCACAGGCAGGAAACCAGGGCAGAAACTTAAGATTTCTATGCAGAGATTTAGACACTGTCTCTGCCAATGCCACATTCCAAGTCATTTGGACTTGAGAGTTTTGGCCTAGAAAGATGGTAACTGCCTTAACGTTGAGCTGAATCCAAGCCAACATCTCTTGCCTCTCAGAAAGGCTTCTTGTCTCAGGCTCACTCCTGCAGCAGTGAGGCTACACAACTTTCCTGTCCAAACCCATTTGTTCCTTCTGGTTTAGAGCAGACAGACCAGATGATATGCAGCACTTGTGTGCACAGGCAGGCATTAAGTGATGACACACATTACGTCAACATGGGAATCTGGGTAACAGCAGGGAGCTAACTCAGAGCTGTAGTTTGGACATCTACCTTCCTAACTCCTGGCATAATTTTCACCTATGACTACAGCGCAGACAAAGTATGAATGCACTTTGAAATGTAATTTAAAAAACAAAGCAATCCCATGAATGATTAAAAAGCTACAGCTCGAAGTCTTGCTGTAAAAAAATACATAACTTAGCTCAGACAGATGTACTGACAAGAAAATATTAGGACATGTGATCTTACCTTAGGGTCTTCAAGTCTGACCTCCTCCACCACAGCCACATCTCCATCTTCATCAGTGGAATGAGCACAGGTGGAAAGGCTGGACTCCTGCCTTACAGTTTCCAAAGTAGAACTCTCCCCTGAAAGGTTGTCTGGGGGTTCATCATGCTCTTCAAGAATTTGAGGGGAAGGCAGCTTCTTCCCCTGAGACTTCACAGCTATTGGCTTTGAGCCTGGTTGAAGAGCAAACAGCCTTGTAATGGTTCTGCTTTCAGAGTCTCCTGTAAATGTTCCGGTCTCTCCTCCTCTAAAAGGCATTCCCCCCCATCCACCCAGGTAACTGTACTTAAAAGCATGCTGCTACATTTTTCAGTTATTCTTCTGCCCTGCTGGAAGCAGTGGTTTGATCATAAATGACTGCATTCAGCCTACAAAAGTAAGTTGGAAAAAAAAAGTGAACTCCCTGTCATTAAATAATTCTCTCCATGCAAAAGCCTCTTCATAGGCAGACTGAAAGACCACAAAGGGTCAGATTAGTTTAACCAGAAACTACTGTCTAAGGAAAGGAGAGTTTCTGTCACAAAGATTCTCAAGTTGTGCCAGAAACCTAACTTTTCTAACTGAAAGTAGAACAAAACCAAGGAATTAGTATTACTTCAAAGACAGGGTACATAAAGGGAGATCTGCTCTCCTTCCTTCCCTTGGAGTTTCAGGGAAATTGTAGGGACATTCAAATAGTTAAATAAAAAATAAAATAAAATAAACTGCCCTATCCTTTTTAAAGCATGTCCCCTGAAGGCTGGTAGCTTTTACATTACGAAACTGAAGAAAGGGATGGAGCTGTTTGCTTTGGGAGAGAAGACATTTTTGGTACAGTATGCTAAGGCCAATAAGGCTGCAGGTCAAGTCATCCCAAGCCTACTGCTGCTTGAAAGCAGTTACCATCTCACCTGGTTTCAGGCAAGAAGTCAGTATTACTCTGCATGTACTTGACCCACTTGAAGGTTCACATCAGTACATGAACAAATACATTCTCAGACTCTAAGGCTCAATATCAGACATTTCCAACTGAAAGAAATCACTGTTAAGAGGGGAAGAATAGATGTTACAACTAAAAAAGGAAATAATTGAATATTTGAAGAGCACACTGTGTGAGCCCATTTCATTTCTGTGGGGGAAAAATGGCAGAAATGGCATGGGGTAAGGAGAAGGAGACGTTCCAAGTGACTGGTGATAGCTCTTTGACACACAAACATCAGAGCACACCACGGAGATTGCCACACCTACAGTATTTCAAAACATAAAACTTTTGGTGGAAGAAGAACATCAAAAAAGCGGAGAAATCAATTAAGTGTAAAAATAAAAATACAAACTTTAATGGAAGCCAATAGCATATGAAATTTTTCTTTAATAAAAAGATCCCTAAGAAAATGCAAGGTTCTTTCCAAATTTCAGAATCATGATCTACCTTTAGCTGTTGTCGACTGCTGGGTATCATCTTGGAAACTTAATTTCGACACAGAACCAGAGCTGGCCTTCTGACTTTTTCGTCTCTTCTTGCCCTCTCTCCCTTCTTCATTGTCAGACTCTGAGCCCAAAGCATCATCTTCTCCAGGAGAGACATCTTCCACAGGGGGAGAATCTTCTGGCACTAGAGCCAAAGTAACTGTAGCTAACTGCTCACTTCTAGCCTTCTCTCTCTCAAACTGACGGTTTAAATCACTCTCCTCTGCAAAAATGTACGAAATATACTTTGTTGTCCTTTGCCGACCTTCATCCTCCATAAAACCCTAAGAAAATAGTTGGACTGTTATTTTACCACCTTGATTGTCCATTCTTGCACAGTTTGCCAGCATCAACAGTGGGAAATTTTTCTGTCATCCCCTCATAGCAAGTGGTATGATGTCATTTTTTTCTAAGTAACACAAACATTGACTAACCTTAACATACAGAAATCAAAAGAAATATCATGCTTGAAAAATAAATAAATCTGCATTACCTGCATGCTGGAATGAAACACCTACACTATGGGGGATGTGGAGAAGTCTAGGGGAATAGGCTATATGTATTCAAACTGGAAACCAGTTTCTCTCAGAAAAAAAAAAAAATTGTGACATAACTGCAATGCAGAAGTTAAAGTGAATCACACTTAAGCGGAGCTGCTGTTACCCCATCTACTGCTATAGGTACTTTCAAGCATCTAGCAACTCAAAACTTATCAAGGGAAGATTTCAGCCTCACAGCTGACTTAAATGTGTTTAGGTATTCCAATGGTTTATAAAGTTTATTTTTAATTCTACAGAAGTTTTTATTAAATGAAAAGATATTGGTAAAAAAAATTTCTATTGAGGAAAGATGGCAATTTTCCTACCTTTGTAGGGGCAGGTAGGTGCATGGAAGAACTGACAGATTAATTTCACTTGTTGAAATGAAGAAAATATTGAAATATCTGGAAATAAATAGTTTTATCACCATAACCTCTACAAAAAGTAACTGGTTTATTTTCCCCAGAATTTACTGGTATTTTCAAATGTAATTAGATTATTTTAAACGTACAGAGGGTCTCTGACAAGATGCTGCAGAAGAGGATGTTGCAAAACAGAAATTGCCTTCTAGTCAAAAATAAAGCAAAGTGGCTATTGTGAGTTGAGAGACATTTATGTTCATCTCCAGAAAGTACCAGCACTGAGGTCACTTGGGTTACCCCTGGTTACACAGAATGACTTTGGTAAATGGTCAAGTCCACCTGAAGCAGGGCTGAGGCCAGTTCCTCTGCCCCGTCTCTTTTTGGAGGGCAGACCTGCGTGTGTCAGTGCTGGGAACAGTGTTTCTCTGGAATGCTGTGAAGCAGTGTCTGGCAGAAACCCCCCAGCTGGTGTGGAACACCAGAACACCTCCTCCACACAGACAGGAAACACAGGGCCATGTGCATTTTTCCCCATGATCTTTATTACTTATTTTATGACCCAGTCATGAAACAATGTAAAGTACTTGTATATCTGGATCAGTAAACTATTAAGTGTCAAGGCAGCAAACCCTGAAGAAAAGGTGTGCTAGAAGAGCAGGTATGTTACGCTTATCAACTCAGCCTAGTTCTCAGACTATAGTAAGTTAAAACCTGAACACTTTCTGAACACTTGTCTTAAATACTTTTTCCTCAGCTGAAGTCATACTCTTCAATCTCACCAGGACTCTTTCACTGTCAATTCTCAGATCACTGCTGTTTCTATGGTTTGAGGTTAACATTGTTATATTACCACAGTAATCACAGTCGTAAACCCAGTTTGAATAAATATCTAAATTATTTGAACCTTACCTTGACAACTTTGTACCTCTCCAGAAGCCGACAGAGCATCCTTGCTTCTAGCTTCCCCACATTCATAGCCAAGCGAATTTCTGCCTGAGAAATACCTTTGGTTCCCCTGCTTTCAACTGTTTTAGGAAAGAAAGACAAAAAATATCTCAAGAAAATAATCTGACAAATCACATCTACATATATTTGTATATACATTCACGCTTGCTCAGGATAACTCTATGTGCTACAACACAGAATTTAACATTCCCCACTAACAACTGAAGACATTTTCACAGACGTATGCAATATACAGTCAAAAACCATCATAAAAACACAATTTTACAAAGCAGTGCCCCAGCAGACTGCAGTTTGAAGGTGATGCTTCAGGTTAAAAGCAGGGGTGAATTTTTCCCCTAACAGCTTCCTGCAGTTAGGTGTTATTCTCTCCACTGTGAAAGGAAAAAGTGATGAAGAAAACAGTGTTCTTTCGATCTCCTTCCTCATCCCACCACAACATCCTGTTTCTGTCATGCTGATTTCTTTGGGTGCTACTGATGAGCTTCCAAAGGAGGGCTAACAGGTGGCAGCACCTATAGTTACAGTATAATCTGAACACAAAGCTCATCTTTTCCATGAAAAATTGACTCTGATACATAAAAAGCAACAGGAATGTAAAAAAAAATCAATTATAAAATATACTTCTCTTCTACACATACAGGAAGTAAGAAGGCAATAGGAAAAATCTTTAGCACATCTTCCTACATCACTTACTTAGCTCATAAGCCTGAGTGAGCATATCCCTTTCACAAACAATATCCACAGGTTGAACAGCTTTTGTGATGATCTCCTCTTCATCATCATCATGAAAATCTTCCATTTTCTTCCGAAATTCCTTCAGTAATTTAAGGCAACGAACCATGACATCAGTCCCTGCGAACAGGAACGTTAGTAACAACTCTTAAACTGCAGGGGTGTGCCTGTGTTTATATAATTTTCTTTCTCTCAGCAGCATAAGTAGCAGTAATGCAGTGGGGAACAAATGGCCAAAGACAACCGTTTAGTTCTAGGAACATTTTGCAACAGCTTTTCCCTATATGTGAATCTGCCCAAATACTGACTAGCTGAATTTTTGAATCCTCACGTCTGTGTGAGCATTAGGACTGCCCATTACAGTGATTTATGGGCAGAATGGAAAGCACTGCAGTAACAGGAGAAATTTCAACAGAACAAATAAATCAATGAAAGTTTAAGTGCCAATCCACAGCATTACATCTTCAGAACACATATTAGACTGTCTGATCACTCGCTGGATATAAAACCACTACTTTTTTTTTCCCCTACTGACTCAAAACATTTTTTCACATCACATAATGAAGGAAAACCATACATTTGAAGACACCCAACTCATACAGTAAGCCATCTGTTTGTAAAACTGTTCCTTAACAGAGGATTGCCTTTCCTCAGCCAGTGATCAAAATGGATCACCAGTTGGTGGGCCCTGTCAAGTGCTGCTGTGAGCCCTCAATAAGAAGAAACCCTAAGATCTGAAAGAACTGTCAGTTTGTCAGATGTCCTGGCACCTTCTTCTATATTTGTATGCATGCATATTGGAGGATACATATGCCAAGCAACCAGCATCCTGAAGAAAAAGATCAAACAGAAGAGTCCTAACCCATCCAGCAAGCTCTTAAAGTGTAACTAAGTTACATGTTTATGTCACACAGGTGCAACATCACTTGGGGAACAGGTTCTTCTCAGCCTTTGTCTGATGATTCCACAACACATATCAGTTATATTATGGAAGTTTTATATACAACTACATATGAGCAGCCACGAGCAGCCAAGCTTCTAGACTTCTTGTGCAAAGCCTTCATCTGCTCTCTGCACCTTGGGGATGGATTGGTTTGTTAATACTCGTGGTGTACTATAATTATATGCAATGAAAACAGAGAATCTAAGGTTGTTTTACACAGGGACAAAACACACTGCTGATTACCGGGTACAACAATCTCATACATGACTTAATTCCACATCGTAATACGTGCCCTGGCTGTAGGAACTCTCCACCTGCTTCTCTAAGAGATCCTAGAAGGGTAGAGTGGGGACAGATGACTTCAAGAAAGCTGCATCAGTGCTGCTCTCTGCTATAAGGATGACCTACTGTGTCAGCTAGCTCCTGCTGAAGAGTGTAAGAGACCAGTGGTGAACTAGGACTAGGTTACTGTATGCTGCCCATTTATCAAGTTGCAGTGAGTCAGCAGCTTCTGCAGCAGTAGCCAATTCATCCTGCAGCAGTGGGTGGGAACATCTACAGCCATTTCTACTCCTCTGGCACAGCCCTGCTGTGAAAAGTATCAGGTGAAAGACTTAATTGAAAACATTAAGGTTTCAGCTGATTAAATTTATCTTGCTTATACATTATATATATACACACACACACACAGGATCAGTTACTGAAGCCCAGCTGACATGAAATTAATCTACAATTACTTAACCACCTAACTGAGCTCCAGGCCAGATGATTCCATTATTTTTCCTTAATCTGAATCCTTTCCTAGCCTGTATCCTAAGATACTGCTTAGGACAGTAATTAAGTGCTGACATTTTGGTAGGGCTGCAGGCACTGTTAACACATCCTCTGTATTTCTACAGCCCATTAATTTTCACTTGAAGCAGTATTTGAAAACAAAACAACAGAATAACAAAACCAAATCCAAACAACAGAAAAAAGCAAACAAACCAATTTCTTTTACTTGAGCTCCTGCTGCCCAATAATGTGCTTCCCCTGGCAGATGCTCTGGCTTCATCCTCCCTGTGTCCCACATATATCTATCTGCTTTCCTATAAAACTCCAGAGCTTAAACTATCTTGATCTCTAATGAAAGTCAGCTATTACTAATCCATCCTCTTTTAATACTTACTGTCTTTTAAGGCATTTTTGGTGGGTTTCAGGTTTTATGTCTGTAAAATGAAATAATTTTTCAATTGAGAGGTCCATCAGGTGGCATTTTTCATGACAAACTTTAGTAAATGCAGCTGCCATTGTGCCAACCTCTGACAAAATATGAAACATCTGTGGCCTTGTGGGATGCCACCAAGTTTGCAAATGGGCTTGTATTTTGTCTTCTAAGTAAATGCTTTAATTGGAATTTAGATGGTTTTACTACTGATTATAAATGCTATCTTTGGGGAATACTATCTAGTCTTTGGAGTTTATTTGCAAGTGCCTTCAGCTCATTAGAACATCTCTGAGACTGAAGTCAGCACGAGGAAGCATAAACAATTATCACCTGTTGCAAGTGTAACAGGGAACCTAGATTTTGTCAGTGACAATGCTAAACTGTGTGACTAAAGGTATCCCTGTCATACAAGGCGCTCTGTGTTAGGACACTTGCTCCAACTAGAAATATATTAACTATGTACATACACACCTTGTAAAAAGGTGATCTTTTTCCCCTATTGTATATTCATCTATTCTAGAGTACCTCTGAGGATCTCCACTGCCTGAAGGCATTTGTTATCTTATCAAGAGCCTTAACTGAACTTCATGTAACTGGCATTCATTTGTCTCCTCAAAGTTCTCTCAAGTTTATTGGATCATTCACTTCTTAATTTAAGATCACTCCTACTTGCAAAGACTATGAGATTTGCAGTGTTTAGCTAATGCCAGTTTCTATTTTTTCACAAATAGTTCACTAGATCTCTGAAAAACACACTGTTCACCTTTTAGAACTACTTTTTTTTAAAAAAAAAACCAACCCTGCAAATCCGCCTCTTAGGATTTTCTGAGATTTAAGATTTGGTTTAGATTTTCTTAAGCACTTGCATTAATTCCATTGGTGATAGTGTCCTTTCTCATACTTTATATTATTACTTCTTGAGTTTTCCCCTCCCCCCATGTAAGCACATTTTTCTGAGAAAAGCTGCTTTCTTTTTTTTCCCTTTTTTTCCCCCATGCAGTTCTACTCTTCTTTGTCTTTCCATTAGATGTTTGGAAGTTATCAGCAGTTCTTGCAAACATATTAAATTGGAATTCAAAGCTGGTTAAACTATCCCACAGTGGACTACTGCTTTTTTCAATAGTAGTTGTTGGCTGTTTTGCTTAATTCAAGAATCCCAAGATAGTGCTGTAGAAGTTACTTTCCTATACCTGATAGGAAACTTTGTAAAGTTTCTTTGGACTCTCATAACTTTCAGCAAAAGCCATAACGAAGATGGTTGTTTCTTTAGCTTATTTCATAATGATTTTTGTTTTATATAACTTTTTATATCTTTTTGTCAAATTTAGTAACTTGCCATTCACCTTCAACGTGAAGGTTCAGCAGACTGCTCTTTGGCCCTGTGCTCTGTATTGTCTTGAGCAGTCTATTTGGAGTCAGAGCCCACTAAAACAGCTCACACCCATGTACAACAAGCTTGCCTGCATCCACTTCTTAAAAAAACCTTTTTCTTTTTAAAAAAAGAAAAGCAAAAATATGCTTCTGGTTACCTTTCTTTGTCTTGTAGGGTCCTCCATTGGGGTGTATATCTTGTAATGGGACAGACACTACCTTGGCTAGGCCAGCATTCATCATATACTGATACAGACGTTTGAAAGTTCTCTCACAAAGGCCCTAATACAAAGGGAAATGGCAGAAAGTAATTGCAACCCAGAAGTCTCACCTGTAAGTGACTATTGTCAAAGATACTCCTACCTCCTCTTGCTAAAGCAAAGTATTTTAGAGTAGGATATCAAAAAAAGAACTTAAAACCAGCTAGTGCAAACACTAGGCAGACCATGACGTGCTTCTGGAACATGTTCTATCCCTCCAGTTCTACCATCCAAACACACAGTAGCAACCAGCAGCAGAATTGTAGGAGGACACCCAGGGACAAAATTCCTCTAAAACCAGGGATCAGATAGAACTCTATTGTTGTGGTTTAACTTCTGCCAGCAGCTAAATGCCCCACAGTCTCTCTTTCCCCTGCTTCCCCCTACTCCACACCCCTTCCTATGGGATGAGAAGAATCATAAAGGAGAAAAAGGTGAGACACCTTGGCTTGAGATAAGGGCAGTTTAATAAAACAACCCGAGGAGAAAAAGAACACAACAGTAATAATGATAATACTATCAAAATAATATACAAAGGAAGTGATAGAAACCACGAGGCTCTACCTATACCCAAAATGCTGCTGTCCCTGCTCCAGCTGCAAGCTGAAGCCACACTGAGAAAGAAGTTGAAGCACGCCCTGCCCTGACCCAGCCCTCCCCTCACATAGGGGGCATGACATCAGTATGGTATCAAATAGCCCATTGGCTGATTCATTTTTTAATGCTGGCTGTCACACCTCCCAGCTGCAGCCCTGCCCAACAGCTTGAGCCAGCAGCTGGTTGTGATAAATAACCCAAACTGAACACAGGACATCCTTCCTTTTGACAAACAGCAATACTAACTTCATCTAGGAGGCTTTTAAGATATTTCTTTGGATATCCTACCCCAAAATTTTCTGCAACTTTAGAAAACAGACTGTATGAATGACTGCCTTTGATACTGACCATCTAGATTCTACACCAGTGAGAATTTGAAAGAGTAACAAGTCTCACCAATTCTTCCCTCAAGTTTCCTAATGTTTCCATCTGGTTTGAACGAGCACTTAGCATACTCGAGAGCTTCTCCATCAGAATATCATATTTGCTCCTCCTAACCAAAAAAATGAAGTTATATTACATGTAAGCATGCATGTAACTGTATAAACACGAGGTGTGCATTTACAAAATACCAGCCATGAGGGAAAGTATGCTAAAGGGTTCTCTGACTGGTGTAGGAACTTTTGTTTTCTTATCCTTCTGTGAGTAACACAAGAGAATCTGTCACTAAGAGTCCCCAGCTGAGAGTACAGTCACTAAGCCCAGGCTGTTACTTCACTGGCAATCCATGGAAGCACAAGTTCTAGTCATAAATAAAGGAAACAAAGAAACCCCACAATTAGAAATGTGCTTGAAGTAAGAATATTCAAAATTAACAAAATGATTACAGCTACAGTAAGAAGAGTTAGGCTTTTATAGGCAAGTGACAGGCACTTGAATACCCTAATGTTTACAGCTGCAACACAAGTTTTAAGCTGTCCAGCATTTGAAAAAAGAGTTAATAAAGAAATTTAAAAAAGTAAATACCAGGAAACTTTGATGTTTCTCTGACAATAGAGTAAACTTTCATTAAGTAAAAGGTCACAGTCTACCCAGGAGATCTTTAAAATGTCTAAGTAGCACAAACCTATCAACATGAAAGCGAGTCAGAAGTAGAAGAATTGAGTGTTGCTGTGCTCCACTCGGTAGCCTTATGACATGGGACTGCATTGTTATGAGACCATTTCTGTCCAGTACTCTCCGGTGATAATGAAGTTTTCCAGCATCCACCCTAAAGAAAAGATGAGAAGGTATCTATAGACATAGGAACTGATGCAAATAAATCCTAATTATCCATTATCCCAAAACACTTCACCTAAATTACCCATGGTTTTAGCCACAGATGTTAATTTTCAAAGTGACAACCTCAAAATTAGGAAGTGCCAAAATTAAGAGAACCTGTGGAAATGATTTTCATAGTCAATCCAATTAAGCAGAGAGAAATCCCTCTGATTTTAATCTGCAGTCTCTCCGCACAATCAATAGCATGACATGGTTTGATGAGGCAGCAGAACCAGCAGCTTATCCCCAGGCCCTCCTTCTCCATCCTCTCTTTCTAGCTCCTGGCCACACAACAATCATGGCCTGCCTTGATTTTATCTCATCCCTTGTTGAGCTGACTCAGGCCACTGAACTGACAGAAAGGCAGCCACAAAAGATTTCCTCTCCACCCCCATCATCTTATTTACCTGAAGAGTAGCAAAAACAATGCCAGTGTGGTTTGCAGGCTACGTACGGTTCATCTCCTAAAAGCAGTAGATCCCTAAGAGCAATGTTAATATTCTCCAGCACTGCAATACAAACCCAGAAGTTCCCAAGAGGCTGGGAATGCTCCTCCAGCAATAAAGTACATTGTCTGCTTCGGGAACCTGTAACTCAGGCTCCCATTCAGGTCAGAGAGGAAGATGTCACACTGGGCAAATGCTGGGGACAAAAGGTGGGCATTCAAGTATCTCTTCAGAACTTCATCAAGATAAGATGCTCACTCAGTTCAGAAAAGAAAAAGAGAAGAATTGTTCCACCCCAAATTTGAAGAAAAAGTGATTTAAAGAAAGCAAGCATTTCCACAAATTAGAAACTTGTGGATTGACCCAAAGACAAGCTCTGGTTCCATAAGAAAATATCAGGAAATATAAAGAACTCAAGGAGGAGCCCAGTGTTCTTGTAGCAATGTAGGCTCCAAGAGCCAAGTGCTCCTGGTAGTAAACAGGAGACACAGCCAATACAGGTCCCAGTTTAAATCAATACACAGCAATTCTTAAGTGGACAGATCTTTATAAACAACCAGTGAAAACTTAATAGCTTTGCTATAAACTTACTTGAAAGCCCCACTGTGAAGGTCCCTCTGAAGCTCTCCTTGCCACCTAGCACGACCTAAACGCTCCAAAATACAGTAGGAGAAGTCAGGGAGTTTTAAGTCAGGGTCCCCCTCCCAGCCTATTAAAGCTCGGTAGCGCTGGTCTTGAGAAGCAACAATGACAAGTTTCTCTCCCCATCTATGAAACAGAAAGGAAAGTAGTAAATTGTTACATGTTCAATAAAAACAGAAAGACCAATTACTGCCCACCCCCCTCCCCCCAAATGCCAGTCTTGATATAACCTGCACAAACTAAGGCATTCTAACACTTGAGTTAAAAACCTTTCAATCCTAGACATAAGGATTTCACTCACTTTTCAACAGCTTCCACGTAAGTACAACAAGGCTGCAAATCCTTCCTCCTTATTTGATCAGTGATATCTACTCTCTCTTTAAAATACTGGCAGGAACCTTGTATGCCATCTTTATTATCCAAAATCATATGGACAGGATAAATATCATCTGAAGCCACGGGATCTCTCTTGGTTTCCAGTATTCCTGTTTCAAGGTCTATTTCTTCATATCTGAATTAAAGCAAAGAGCCAACATGTAACCAATTAAGGGGAACGTGGAACTGAAACGTAAGATTGTCACAAACAATGCTGATACCTCTATGAAATATCTTGTAAAAACAGAACTTTTTTTAAAGCTCAAAATGGGAAAACACAAACAATAGAGCTGCGCTCTGAGTACAAGCAAACCTTGTCAGCATGCAGAGTATTATGAAGGAGGAGAATACATTATTTATCTTCAAATATTCAAGGATATTGAAGCAGTAGGAATAAAACAAACGTACAAAAACACTAGTGCACAGAAAGGAAAGTAACAGGCACATCCACCCCGATAAACTAGGAGACAGAGATTCTGCTTGTACCGAAGTGGCAACCTAGCCAGGGCTGTCTCCCAAAGAGCAGGCTTTAACCCCGCACCCCACCTCGCCCGCCGCCAGCCCCCTCCTCAAGCGCTTTTTCCGCACCCCCTGAGCGCCTCCGGAGAAGACACCGAGGGGGGCGAGGGCAGACCCCGGGCGGCCAGAGTATCTTGTCATGGCAGATGAGCGAGCCCTGCCCGAGCACCCTGCGGGGAGCGGGCAGGGAAGCGCGGCGGCCTGCGAGCAGAGAGGGCTCGGCCGGGAGGCGGAGCCGCCCTCACCGGTCGTGCAGGCGGAGAGGCGGGCGCGCCCGCGGCAGGAGGTAGAAGCGGACGTCGGGCTGGGCGGTGAGCGCGGCCCAGAGGAGCTGCTGCGTGGCGGGCTCTAGCGGCAGTGGAAAGGGCGGCGAGCGGGCGCCCAGGCGGTGCCACAGCGCACTCGGCGTCACCCCGTCCAGTCCCTCCAAGGCCACCTCGTCCAGCAGCGTCCACAGCGCCTCCATTGCCGCCGCCACCGCTTCCGGGTGGGCGCCGGCGCGCCGGAAGTGACGCCACCTCAGCGACCGTAACCAAGGGAACTCACAAACGCAAGGCAGCGGCCCTCTCGTCAGGTGCTGCGGGGCTCTGCCCCGGGGCTCTCTTTAGCCCGGGGCCTCTGGGCGCTGCGAGGGTTAATCGCCTGGGGGTCGAGCCTGAGGCCCTGCTGCGCTCTCCGGCTCGGGAGAGGTGCTGGTTCAGCCCTAAGGTCGCGTTGCCGTAGCGAGAGCGCGGGAAGGGGCAGTGTTTTAGCATAGACGCTCTGCAGCCGGTAAGAGACAAAATACGGGGTTTCTTTTTTTGTTGTTTGGGGGTTTTTTTGGGTAATAGTATAGAGCTAGCGATAAGTTTAAATTTCTGAGGGTGCAAGAGGGGACCCAGCCGCAATTTGTAGCAGCAGCTCTGGGATACTTGAGGGGAATTGCTGGAAAAGTTCTTTATTAAAAGGCACACAAAGTAAAATTTTAGTAAAACACTTTCAATGCATACAGCCTTTGCCGTAAGTTCTAAAGTTAACTGGTCTCATGACCAGTAGCAATCAGGAAATTCATTCTCCAGTTGGGCTACGGGTGTGGCCCTTTCAGTTGGTGCCCCAGAATTGACTTGCATGCTACTTCTTGAATTATAATCTCATTATAATACATCTTCTCTTTTTATTGTTTTTAGGCTCTTCAGGGGATTGTGAAGGGTTTTGAAAAACAGGTAAAAACTTGTAATGTTTCTTGGAGAATAAATCATATGAGGGTGGTTTGAAGGAGCTGGGTCTGTTTAGTTTGAGGAAGAGGAGGCTGAGGGGAGACCTCCTCACCTCTACCGGAAAGGACACTGTAGAGAGGTTGGTGCTGGTCTCTTCTCTCAGGTAATTAGTGATAGAACCAGAGGGAAGGGCTTCAAGCTGAAACAAGGTAGGTTTAGATAGGACACTAGGAAAAAATTATTCATGGAAAGAGTGGTGGGATACTGGAATGGGCTGCCCAGGGAGGTGGTTGAGTCGCAATCCCTGGATGTATTTAAGCATCTACTTAGATGTAGCATTGGGGGATATGGTGTATGGGAGAACTTGTAGAGTAGGGTGAATGGTTGGACACGATGATCCCATGGGTCTTTTCCAACCTAGATGATTCTGTGATTCCTCTCTTCTTTGAGGATTTTATTTACTATACTGATGGTTTTATGCTTTGATGAAGGAGGAATTATTTTCAACTTTTATTGTCCTGGTCTACTAAGGGTGCAAACCCAGAAGTTCTCTGTGTGGAATCATTTCTACACTTCAGTGTGACAATTATATTCTCATTTCAGCTTTATATTAAGGACATGGTGACTGACTTTGATGAAAAACATGATGAATACCTAATCTCTCTTCAGCAGAGAAACCGGTGAGATAGAAAATTGTTACTGCCTTGAGCATGTAATACCTGTTGTGTACTATCTGATGCAGTACCTACTATCAGCAGTTGAGACTATTAGTTTAAAAACTTGGGTTTTAAACTTGTGATGCAAAGTCTGACTTGCTGTGTCTTAAAGCATTCAGGTTCCCTTTGTTAAGTAAATCAAAGCTCTTATTTCTAGAGGAGATCACACTCTTTTTTCAGCGTACTTGAAAATATAGGTAAATTTATTAGTAAAATAGTTATTCTCCCTATGGCTTACAGGAAAGATTTTTATATATAGAGCAAGAGGTTCTAATTTCAGAAGTAACTGGCAGCTTACACTGTGTGAGGATGTTGTTATGAGGCAAAGTTTTAATGTTGTCATAAATATAGAAAATAGCATGCAAAAGTTGCTGAAGTGAAATGTACAAAGTCAGGTTCAGCTAGGAAGATAAGATAAGAACATTTAGGTTGCTTTTGTGAACTTTAGTATCTTTCAGAGAAGTTTAAAGCATTTATTTTAACTTTTGTTCACATAAACCTTCTTGTCCTTGTACCTGAGGCAGATGAATTTCATAGGTTCATCAGAAGGGTCTACAGAATATTCTTGTTGGCTTCCCTCCCTTATCACAAGCCTAAGACATTTTTTGCTCCTACTCTATAATGAACTGAATGTTTTGGTGAAAAGGCAAAAAAGCCCAAACCAAAACAACCTAAAAAAGCCCCAACTATGTTAGAAAAACAGCCAGTTTTTGTGAACTTGGCTTTCTTTTCTGTACAGTCTCCTAGAGCAGTTTTAGAGAAGGATGAAACACCTTGTGTCCTTGTTATCAGAACTCTGTCTGAGTTTTAGCGGAAACATGCCCCAGAATTACAACACGACAAGTAGGTGGCAACTGTCCCTTGCAGCAGTGAGAGTCTGGATGCATTCCTGTACTGGACACCACTGTCACTTTTGGATAGCAAGGGCTGCAGAGTAGCCCCTGTGTGGGAGCAGGTCAGGTACTGCCCTGGGCCAGTCACAGCTAGTTCCCTCGGGATCCAAAACTAACAGAAACAGTCATCATGTGCCTGAGCATCATCAGCTGGAGCAGCTGGGGGGTATTCAAGAGTGATGGCTGCAGGGTGTGGAGTGCTCCTCAGATGCATGATGCACACAGGACTGCTGGGTGCATTGGGGACACATCCTTGGAAAAAGGTGGCTTGTGTCACAATGGATACACCCTGTGGGACTTTGGCCTGTGGGTGGACCCACCCTGGAATCAAAGGGAAACCAGGAAGCAGCATGTGGGGGCAGGTGCAAATTATTATTATTTTTTTGGTATTCTTTTAGGCAGACATTAATTTTCTGGCATCTTTAACTGCACTATTGACAGGAGGCTTTCCCCTTCAAGTTTCAAACCACAAATAATCTTTTTCTTTTTTCTTGAAAAGAGCTCAACTATTTTTAAGTATCTTGAAATACTAAGTAAAACTCTTGAATGAGAAGAAAGCTTAAAAATGCTAAATAACAAATGGAAAAAAATAATCTGAAAAGAGAAACAAGGTGGAAAAAAATCTTAAGGGAGAAGTTTGGCCAAACTTCATATATCACAGCCTGGAGGTTCTCCTAGAAGTAGTACAGAACAGGACCAGGTCCTGGAAGCTATATTCTCAAATTGTTATTTGAACTATAAACATATTTTTCAGCTTTGTGACATCATGTGTTTTTGTATTTATTGCTGATCTGACCATCTGTATATTCACTGTGTAAGGGTGAATTATCATTTTTACTTCAGGCTACTGGGACGTTTAAAAAGAAAGGATCCTATACAAATCAAACTGGAGCAGCTAGAACAAGGATTTTCACTGTATCTGAATGGAGCTAATTCAGACCTGGGAAATCACAGCAGAAAAACCAGCTCACATGGCTACCTTAAAAATGAGACAAAGACCACCAGGACAAATGGTGAGTTGCAGGAGAGTTTGTCTACATTTAGCTGGTATTTGGGGCTAAACAACAACAGCTGCTCTATCACCTGATCACCCCTCCCCAGTAGAGAAGAGGGATTGCGAAAAGGAGAGGAGACCTGTGGGTTGAATTGAAAATGGATTTAATGAAACAGCAAAACTAATGCCAATATAAAGTAAATAAAGTTACACTTGGCCCAGTGAATGTATAGGGGTCACAATAAATGGGAAGGCCACCCTTGGGAGCAGAATGGTGAGTGAGCCCTTGCAGGGATGAGGGGAAGCAAGAGCAAACTTGTCTCTCTATACTGAGCATGTTTCTGCTCTAGGATACACCTGTAGCTAACTCAGGTCAGCTGCCCTGACTGACTCCAAACTGCTAACAGCCTCCAGAGCAAGGGTTGCACTGGGATTCTGTCCCAGCAAAGCCAGGGCAGAGATTGCAATCTACAACTATTTTGAACATTCACTCATCAGAGCTATAATTGAGTTGGTGAGGTTACTTACTGGTCAGGCTGTGATGAAGAGACAACAGCATTTGAGCTTTGCATAATGAAATTCCATTGGACTCTTTCATTGGAGTACTTAAGCTGGTTGTAGGGAAGGAATGGTCTCTGAAACACCCTATCCATTTCTCAGGTATTCCCTGACTAATTCCAAAGTTTAACTTCCCCATCTCTCCGTTTGTTAAATGCTTAGAGCTCAAACTAGAAGATTAGAAATGTATATACATTGTTGCTGTAAAGTAATGCTAAACCTTTGTCTGATCCATAACACCCTTAATAGGCTTTAAGATCTGATGGACTTCAATGTTACCAAAATCTGGTGTCCTTTAGACAAATGACACTTGGTGACATAGACTATAATCAAATTATATCCAGTAATAGCTGCATTAAGCTCATAAATTATGTTTAAGCTATAATAGTTGTCTTAAAAAGACAGCTAATCTTTTCTTAAATATTTGAAGTAAAGAAAATCTACCATTTTCTGCTGGTGATTAACTGGCTTTATTTAAAAATGTGTATTTTGTTTCTAATTTAAGTCTGTTTGTCAGAGAGAGCAAGGTAGTGACAGGAATAATTTTGCATGTATGAATGTATAAAGTGTGAGCTTGCTGGCCTTCTAATCTATTTAGCATAATGAAAATGAAGTTGATTTCAGTAAATCCCTGTGTAAAGCAGTTTACCAACCTTAGCCTGTTATCCTCACGCTTGATACAACCTGTCTGTCTTAGAGTGGTTTTTTTTTAATCTGTTGCTGGGTAGATAAAGCTCAAGCAGACTATTTTCACAGGAAAAGGAAAAGAGTTTTAAAAGTTAGTTAATATGATCATTTATTGTGATTAGTAATCTTTCAATCTCAACAATAAATTTTCAGTAACTATTCTAACCATGACTTTAACCTTGATCTCTGTTTTTTCTTTAATTTCCTGGGTACATACTATTCATTTTCAGGTTGAAGTGTGTTCAGGCTTAGGTGTCTGATATAGGATCCCTTGCAGGTTGTAGGGAATGGCGACAGGGAATCAACTAGTCCCCTAGTCTCACCCTTAAATATGAAGGAAAAAGCATGTGTACTGATGCAAAGAAGTTCACATTGTTGGGTATTGGAAAATGAGGGGAAGTGTGTGCTCTGTCACACTGGGATGATAGACCTCTAGGTAGCTAAAGAGGTTTTAAAACAAGATCTTTGATGTTTGGGTCCAAAACTTTTGCAGGGATGTTGTGGCAGCAGCTGTAATAAAACTCTGTCAAGAGCAATTTCTTTTTAAAGTTCTGTTGTACACATTCTCAGCTTAGCCAAAAGCTTTTACTTTTATGGTTGCTTAATGCTGTTTGATTCAGTGAAGGTAGAATACTTCAGCTTGTCTTAGGGACCTTTAAAGACTTCAGTGGCAATTGCTGTTCTTTTCCTCAGTTCCCTCAACTTGGAGACAGTAGGGTTATCACTGCAGAAGAGAACTGAGTGTTCTGCTGTTCAATGTTGTTATTTTAAACACGTGTAGCTGCAGCCAAAGTTAGCAACTGAATCATCATCCTGTCACTTTTCTTCTTCTGTTTGATTTTGCCACTAGAGTCCGGAGTGGGAATCACTGGTGATCTGTATAAGTTTCTTGCCTGGGGGTAGTATCTTAGCAATTTTGTGGTCTGTTTCATTTCTAGGCATTTCTTCTCAATGATTGAGTATGACTTTACGTACAGAAATGATTTCTAGCTGAGATACAGCACTGAATTTCCTTCCCTATCCATCTCCCATGAGACTTATTGCATCATTACTTCTAAAGCATCCATCTGTAGGATTAGTCTTTGCTGAAATATTAGGAATGTGTGATACTTAATAATACAGAACAGGCACAAACCCCTCTTTGTGGTTCATGAAGGTGTCATCATAAATCTATTTGCCTGGACTATTTTCATTGTCTGTGTTCCCTAGGAGTAATTCATGATAATAGTGATTGATAAACTTTTCACACTTAGGCTTGGTAAATGAGTTCAAAAAAAATGATGGGCTTCTAAGGTAGTGAAGCCAGTCTCTAGGTACACTGTCATTTCTGTGGGTGTATCAACCAGGCATAGTTTCACAACCATGCCTGTACTTCTAGTGAATGTCAGCATGGTCACAAGGACATGGCTTAAGGGCAGCATGAGGCCTCCTTTGATTAGCACTAATATTTTGATGATACACTACTCTGTTCTTGGCTACTACAGTAGGCACACTCAGCTCAAGCCTCCAAGGGTAAGACACCAATGGACCTATTTTGTGTGCCAATGAGAAGGATGTCTTTGTTTTAAAGTAATATTTGTAGCACAGACAACTAGCTCAGCTGCATCAAGTTCTGCCTGGGAAATGAGCTACTGTTTTTCCTGGTTGAGAGATGTGGTCACATGAATCCATCACAAAATACTCAATTCTGAGAACCAAATACTCAGCAGTGGTAGCATGAGTCCTACCCTGTCCCCCTTTTCTGCTTACCCTTGTAGCATTCTTGAGCGGCCTTCTGGGCAGTTGCTTAGAAGAGACAGATTGCTTAGAAGGTGAAAGATGTTTCCAGTTCTGTCCCAAAGCCATGGCTGAATCAGACCATGCTTCCAGGACAGTTTAGCCTCAGTACCAAGAGCCCCAGAGCAATCAGCACCAATGCTACTGACTGCCAAGTATTTCTGAGGTTACTTAGGAACAGCCTAATGGAGGAACTGTAGTTGGCAAGGCTCTTTCTTCCTTGGAGCAGTCAATTCCTTTTCTCCTCTGTTCTCAGTCCTGTTTCGGGCCTAATAGACAGATACTTTGTGCTGAAGCAAAAAAACATCATCTTCTTCTTACTCTGTAATTTTTATGATCACTCTTCATTGATGTAAACTCACACGGTTCCTCTAAGAGTGGTCCTACCCTGTGCCTGTTCTCTCCTATCTGCTTGTACCAGCACTTGTGCTATCTCTTGGTGAGCTGGATTGCACAAATTACTGTAATTAGAAATAATATTTCTTTTTTTTTTCTCAGTTGAAACCTTCCCGTAGCCTTTCTCTGAACAGTTCACTACACAGGTGCCTGTAGAGTTGTCCAAAGCTGTCCAAAGAAAAAAATGTGGTTTTGACAATTGTGATGAGCAACCTGATCTAATTTTGAAGTAAGCCCTGCTTTGAATGAGATATTGGACTAGGTGACCTCCAGAGGTTTCTTCCAAACTCAGTCTTTCTGTGATTGTATGATCATTGTAGGACAACTGCTTTTATTGTGGTGCAAGTTTCTGTTGGCTTAGGGTGACCCTTAAATTATGGCTTAAAGAAAAAAGGTTTTGAATCAGCTATTTTTCTCCACTGGGAAGAAATAGAAGCTGTAAATCTGTCTCAGCCATAGGAAATGAGATGCCTTTATTTAGGATGCTATTGAGAGTGTTGGCAAGGTCCTTGCTCCATAGAGGATGCTGATGTGGCCTGCAATATGTTTGTCTCTTTGTCTCAATCAAAGCATCTTCACAAAAATCTGTTGTTCCACTGTAAGTTAGGACCATTTCCAGCACAGGAATCCCTTAGTTCTTCTTGACCATACACAGAATTTTTGCATAAGTTCTAGAACAAAGTCTTCCTTGCCTTAGAAGTGAAGGAAAATGATTGTCCCTCACTTGGGACTCTTAACTTGATTCCTTCTCTGCACAGGAAGTAAAATACATAAGGTTCTTGCAAATTAAACAGAATATATTATGTTTCCTTAGTTTGAAAAGAAAAAAAATTCCTTTGCAGATGCAGTGCATCACTTGTTGTTCATCAGAGTCCTGTTCATCATTGCCTGCCTTTAGTAGTATGGGTACTGGGCTCAGCTGACCTCCTAAGGCAGATCTTCCCCTCTACCCAGCTAGGAGTTAGAATGATGTGCAATCCTATTCTAGAGTGTATTTCTATACTTTCATGGCAATGAATGTGGAGATTCAGTTGTTTTAAGCTAATGTATCCTTAATTTATTATCTTGAATGCACAAGATGGCTGTCACTAAAGAGGTTCAAAACTCCTGCCACTCATACAAGCAGGCAGTATTTGAAGTGCAGCAGTTGTTGATACCATTCACATGTCAAACTCTGTCGGGGGGAAGCAAACAAAAAAACCCAGAACAACCTGCAAACTAAGGTGCATATTGTCAAATACCATATTTCTATTTTTTGTCTTCTCATTCTTATCTCTGTTTTGATAAAGCAGTTGAGCTAGACAAGAGCAAGCTGCAAGAACACGGCATTCAGGCTGCACCAGGCAAAATACAACGCAGAAGTTGGCTTCAGGTAAGGAACAGTTTGAAAGAATGTGTCTTTGAACTAATTCTTTGATTGTAAATAATTTTAGGGGAAAATGGCTGCAACTAGTAGATACTGGGCAGCAGGCACTCTTGTAGAATCTGATTTTTGGTTTGGTCTGGATAATGAGTGAGAATGTGAAACCCTGACCAGTTGTGTGTGTACTTTGGAGCCCAAAGAGGCACATCTCCTTGAAAGGATTTGATTTCTGTGACATCCATCACAGAAGCTCTTGTAGCCTTTACATGATTGGCTCAATCTGTCTGCCAGCAGAATAGTTGTTGCTTGACATTGCTGGTGGAAAGTCTCAAGAGATTATCTAGTGCAAAGGATGGAGAATCTAATTTTGGAGATCCATCCATGCCTGTCAGTGGTGTTCTCCACCCTGCAATAGTATTAAGGAACACAGAGGTGTAATTTGTGTAGCTTAAGTTGTAATTTGTGAAAGGCTCTTGTAGATCAGAAGAGAGGAGAACACAGATAATTAAAATACCTGCTTATAAGAAACTTGGAAAAGAAACTTATAAGAAACTTTACATAGTTTTGGTCTCTTTTTTCTTTTGGCGTAAAGAAGGCTCTGACTTAACCTGTCAAGGAATATGACTCAAATAAGAAAAGAAATGCAAATTCTGAACAAATGAGATGTTAACCTAAGTAATCATCCTACCTGATTAGCAGCTGCCCTGGCTGGATGTCCAGGGACATCCCTCACTGGGCATCAGGCCTGCTCTGTGGAGAGCAGCAGCAGGTGGGGAGTTTGACTAGGGCAGCTAAACCATAATGCTGGGACCCAAAGGTGAGCTCACAGAGGACAGGCACCTTCTGTGGAACAGAGAGGCAAAGCATTGCTTGATCAAGATATTCTTATGTAAAATGTGATGATTATTCTTTTTGTACTGCTGACAGCACAAAAGATGTCTAATTTCTTTGAATGCTTCTTTTAACAGAAAACTGTGAAGATTAAAACAGAAAAAGGGGCTAAACTCTGCCTTAAACCTCCCCTTGAGTACTCTGAGGATTTTGAACCTTATGAAAGCTTGAGTGTGGAGACAAATGGTGATGATTCTCTCCGTCACTCCCAGGTACAATCAGCAGTTGCCTTCTATTGTTCATGGTAGTGGCAATTGCAGTGTGAACAGGCCCTGACTAGAGCATACAAACCCAGTATACATTGTTCCTTTCACTGGATGATTTTGCACTGATAAGGTATGACATAAAGAAAAAAAGACAAAATCTACTTTGGAAAACTCATCTCAGTTAACAGTGCTATAACATGTTAAGTGCTAATTTAAAAAGTTAAATATTGTCTCTGATAGAACCAATGAGACTCCATTCCCTTAATGGTTGCTCACATGAATGTTGCTTTTGACTGTCTTGAGGTTATAGAAAACTTAAACAGCATTTTTTCTGAATTTAGGTTAGTTTTAGAATAATCATGCTAAAGTTATTCCATGCCATTGTTTTACCTAACTGAAGGTAAAGTTTTAAAACTATTATAATCAGTACAGTTGCTTTCCATCAAGGGTTCTTATTTTGACTCAGTTGTTTGACAGTTCAGCCTTTCATTTGGTTCCTAATTGCAATTTTTTCCAGCACAATTCACAAATGTCCTGTCCTTAAAAAAAAAAAAAAAAAAAACCAAACATAAATTTATGAATGTTTTTCTTCCTAACCAATTCATGACATCAATAAAGTTTTGCTGGGTAGTGGAACAGCATCAGTATGTGAAACTGTCTACAGATCTTACTTCTGGCATCAAACTTCCCAAGCATGTTTCCCTAGCTTGCGTCATTCTACCTTTCCTATATTGCTTTTGAGCTTATGAGTCTTTTTCTCTATAAACCAGTGACATGTTTACAGTGATGGATAGTTAGAATCATTTATGGGTGAATAGTAAGCTAATAATTTTAAACCAACCCCTCACTTTTCTTTGTATCCCAGGTGGAAATACTTATGGTTTACCTGAAGCTACAATGTGTTTTCTTGAATGTCTTGTTATGATGCAGATGTCACCAGGCTTCAAATCAAAAGGAAAGCCCTATAATTCCTTGTCAAATAATTTGAAATGTTAGTCTTGACTGTCATAAAGACCTGCTTAATATTAAGCCTTGGGTTGCTTATAGACCCTTTTTTGAACCTGAGTTTGCTGGCTCTTAGTATGTTTCTGTCAACATGGATTTCCCAATGTGTAATCTGTAGCAGAAGAGCAGCTTGAAGCTTTCATTGCCAACTGAACATGCACTGTCACTGTTCATTTGTACCTAAGATACCCTCAGGTTTTCATTTTACTTGTATGGTTTGCTGACCTATACTTACTTCAAAACTCTAATAGCAACAAAGTGGGGAAAAAGGAGCATTTAAGAGATGCAAAATAACTTTTTTCTGCTTTCATAAAAACACAGGGCTCTCCAGAATTGCTTCTGCTGTTTGAGGCACATGGTGAGAGAGGCAGGGCAGTTTTTTCCACAGTAAATTTCTAAACAGATTAATTATTACATAAAATCTGTGTAAACTGGAAGCACAGTCCATTAGACCACATATTTTTCTACTATTTTTTGAAGTACATATGTGTATGGGGCAGGACTATTACTATCTATCCAGTTGCTTATAAAGAAGTTGCTATTATATAGCTTTGCAGTTTTGTGAAGGTATGTGGAAAATCTGGATTGCAGCTAGTCTTCAAATGGCAAGCAAAAAGATAATCTAACTGTGTGAGACTGGAAAGATTGTGTCCTTGCTCTCCCCATTACTTACCTCCGATTTGTTACTTATTACTAAAAATTAGTTCTGCACATTCATGGCCTACAGAATTTTCCTTCAAGTATTCTAAGATGGAACAAAAGAGTTGTAGGATGATTTTTCTTTTCACTTTTCTCATGAGGACTTGTAAACATGCCATAGGAATGTTAATATTTTTATATTAACATCATGGCTCTGAGTTCACAAGATTTTTCTTTTATGGAAGAGGCACCCACATCAGCTTATTTTAAAATACATGTTTGAGCTTTTCTGACAAATCTGTTTGAATTGTACCAGAAATTGAGAAGCAGCTTGCAACTCAGTATAGAAGAGAAAAGGATGGAAGAAGACTCACTTAGTGATGATGATGATATCTCTGTTGAAGAGGATGTGTTTCCAGAACCATCTTCCACTGAGGAAACAATTACAAGCCTTGGAGACCTTCAATTGCATAGCAGTAGATCATTGCAGAGAGAAGCTTCTGAACATCAGGATGCTGGGAGATGCTCTAGCCTTGATTCTGGTGCACTTAATATGTTGGAGTTCAACCAGGATCAAAGCAGTAAGACTCTATTATTCACTACTACAGTATTATAATAACAATAATTCTTAGAGTATATTAATTCTAAGGGAATTGACGTTGGTTAATCATTGATGGTTAGTCCATAGTCTCATGAATTTTCATACTCTTCAGCAAACCTGTCATTTTAATCTCCTGGTTTGGGACGCTTGAATCCTCTTACAGTAAGAATTTTTTTGCAAAGACAAAGATATGGCTCTGGCTAATGTGCTTGCACCACCAGGACTAGACACTTGACCTAAGATTGTCTCAGACTGTCTGTGAGATTTCTCATGAGTTTTTTTTTATATTTTTAACTGGTTTTGCAGTAATCCAGGCAGCCAAAACTGCCCAGTCTCAACTTCCCCATTTCCCACCTTTGGTGCTGAATACTTGTTGTCATAGCATGTGCTTTTGAGCCCTGAGAAAATATGTATTAATTTGGGAAACAAATCCCTCTGGCTATGAACCGCTTCTTTTTGTCAGATCCTCTGTTCTGGAGATCTTAATGTCCAAGCCCCAAACCAGTCACTAGGTCTCAAAGATGCTTAGCCTGTTAAAGGCAGAGAGTGCAGGCAGAAACCAGACCTTGACCTACCATCAGTATTTCTTGGAATTCCCTCCATGCTTATTTCAAGTACATTCATTTGGTTTGAATTGGGTTTCCTTTTTTCTCTTTTTTTTTTTTTAAATTTTTCTCTCTCCTCTTCCTTTATTGCTTAACTTAAGAGGAAAAATTTTTGAACAAACTGACTCAAGGGGTGTTCCCCTCTATTTTAGAGGTGACTGGAGTGTGAATGGGGAGAGGTGGCAGAAGAAGAGGTGGGAAAAAGACGGAGAAACAGTGAGAACAAGATCTTTGGGATAGTGCAGTTTTGTTAGGTTTGTCGGTGCCCCCCCCAAGAACTTTCAAAGCTGTGATGCAAACAATGGAGGCATTAATAATTCTTCGATGAAAAAGTCAAGTATTCTTCTGAACTGCACTAGGCAACCCTGTCCCCCTTTAAAATAAGACATTTTAGTCTGTATTTTAAGGATTTATTTTGATACAGCTGTTGAGAAGTGACTGAGGACTTTATTTTTGCTTTTCTTGACAGTAATGCAGGTAAATACCTGGCACAGGTAAGTATATTGGTACCTCAGAAAGATGTATTCCATTTTGTTTCTCTAAGTCAGTGCAAGCTGTGCATATGTACTTCTGCATCAGTAGAGCAGTACCAGTGAAAGGTAGGGAGGCTGGAGGTTAGCACTTTATGCCAGTAAAACTGAAGTGGGAATATTTTAACAGTGAAGACTCAGTAAGTTTTCCCTGGCTGGCTGCTCTTAGATATCTCTGAAGTTGACTTTTTTAATTCTTTTTTTTCTTCCTGTTCCCTTATTATCTTGCAGAAGTGAAGTCACTACGAGTTCTCTCGGCAAAAAGAAAAGATAATGCTGAAATCTACATTCCTGTCAGACCAATTGTGGTAAAAAATAAAATCACTCGGCCACTCTCTGCTGAAATCTTGCACCAGGAAAGATATGAAAGAATTTGTTCTAGTAAGAAATAAGAATATCTAATGTCAATAAGGAGAGGGTTTTATACTTTTTTTTTCTTTCTCCCTCTATGGCTCAGTTGTAATGTCAGCACACATAATCTGTGATTTTTTTTTTTTTTAATTTTTTTTTCTACCTGTTGTCTTTTTATTTTTGCTTTGGTGTTTTTTGGCTTTGTGTGTGTTTGTTTTTGTGAGCTTTTTAGCTTTTGTTTTTACCACTTAGAGTGTTTTGACTTACATAAAACTGTGAGACTGTCAAGAGCCTGTGTACTTGAGTCTTCTGCTGTGTTTTTACTACCTTTCTTCTCTTTTTGCTTTCACAGCATAAGACTTTTTCCTTTCTCTTTCACTCCTCGTGCTTGCGCAGTGTTTCCTCATATTCCTCATGGAGATCTCTTCCCTGTGGTATTAACAGAAATGTCTCTTCTCAAAATCAGCAATTTGCCCTTTGGTGGAAGATTTTAACACGGTGCATTTATAGCACTAAAGGAATAGTTTTCCACGACACAGCAAACCCAGCTCTGTTGCTGCTTGGGACTGTACTTGAATTACACCTTGAATGCTGCAGATTAGTCTCCAGTGCTGGGTAGATGTGCTGGTGTCTAGTACCTTACTAGAAAAATACTTTTCCTGGACTGGAGAACACCATTTGGAAGACACTGCTGCTTATTCTGGAAATCTGCTGTTAAGATGTGGTCTTTACCTTGGCAGGGAAAAAAACAAACCACCCCCAACTCTAGGAGATGAATTCATGGCTGCAGTTGTTATATTAACACAGCTCTTAACTGAGAGAGTCTGATGAACATGAGCTTTGATAGGTCTGAGATGAAGTTTACTGTACTCTGGTTAAGACACTACAAAAACGCAAGATCCAGATGTGTCCCAAGAAAGCAATAAAGCTGAGGATTCTGAAAAGTCAAAATATTGGTTTCTTAATTGGCAGAAATCCAAATTGAGAAAAAGCAGCTAATTCTTTTTAGCTTCAGAATAAATCCTCTGTAGCTTTTGAGACCCTCACTCACCATCTGTCAGAGCAGATGCTTGTTTTGACCACTTTCCAAAGACGCATGTAGTGTTTTCTCAGGTTATAATGGGGCTTGGTGGAACAGTTTCTGTCCAGCTATCACTTTAAATCATTAATTTCATTTCAGTACAGAATACAGATATAGTACAGAAAAATAAACAGGACTCTATTCTGTCCCTATATTTGCATAGAAGGCTAATGCTTATGAGAGGCTTGAGTGTATAGGGTGTAGGGCTTAAGGAGTCTGAATGCGTGTGAATCTCAGTTCAGTTGTCACTTCCTGTCTTTGCAATGTAGGCTTTGTGTTACAAACAGCCACTGCCATTTTGCTGTCCTGCTTAGTAAACTTCATGGCAGCATTGAGCATGCTTCTGTGTCAGCCTGCTCTTCAGTTTTTTCACTTGATCTAAATGCCTATACAACTTCTGTCTCTCTTCTTCCTTTGACTTTTGAAGTCCTTGAATGTAACCACTGTGCTTCTCTTTCAGGCCAATCTCAGATCCTCTTGTTAAATTTTATTTCCTTTCTTTTAAACCTGTTTATAGGCTGTGGTGTTTCTATTTCTCTGTGATGTTTGGGAAGATTGGGATGCACATGGCCATTTTGATGACTACTTAAGTAATAAGGTCATTTATTTTGCCTTGCAAATTGCAACTCCTGACTCCCCTTTTTTTACTAGATGACTGGGGATTCCTCCAAAATAGCTGAACACCCTAGTGACACTAAAAAATTCTGGTGTGCTGAAACTACACATGCCTCTTTTTCAAGGAACAATGTAATACAAGGCATTTCCATTAAACACTGGAACAACGCAAATACAAAAAAACCCCTTAAAGCCTAGAAATATTTCTCATTTCTGGAGTCTCCCTCCTCTTGTGTTACTGTTTCAGCTGTTCTCTAAAGTAGAGATGACCTGGAATCTTAATATAAAAACAAATTGGGACAATTCAGTCTTGCCTGAATAGTTGCAGACTGCTAGCAGGGCCTTGTGTCAGTAACTGAATCGGGCGTTTCACATGTGTGCTGCTGTAATGTTCCATATGTGTATGTCTGGACAAATGACTATTCTTTCCTTCTCTTGGTGGCAGGACCATCAAGTCGACCAGAAAGACCACTTTCAGCAACTCGAAAGACTCTGTGTGAGAAGGATCCTGATCCCTCAGTTTCAGCTGTGGTTAAAGCAATGCAAATAGAAAATGAAGTCTTGCAGAGAGATCTGCAAAGGCAGACAGTTTCCCTAAGCCCTGGAAAGGTATGGCAACATATGGAAGAGGGCAAACCCCCCATGTATTATGGTCTTTTAAACATTAAGTTTGTGTATGAATGAATGGTGATGTCTCTTAAGTGTAATTGAATTTGTATTGTTCTTCCATAGAGTGGTTTTCTAGCATCCCACAGCTCCCTCTTGATTTCAGGGATCACTGAGCCACTGATAGGCCAGTCACACGATATGTCTGTGCAGTCAAATGCACAGCTGCAGGCCCAGTTGAGCCATTTTCATTCTGGAAGCTTCTTCAGATAATGTGTGATTTTCATACCAATAAATCCTACCTTCCTACTGGACTCATTAATATGGGCACTGTTCCCTGTTAATGGATGCTCTGCTTTTTGAGCAAAGCTGTCATGTACACCGCACCTCTTAGTGAGGCACAGCTCATGTGGGTTTTCTGCACCAGTGCCTGTACATCTCTTATCTCCAACAACCATGTTTAAAAATAATTAAAAAGTCATCTTATAAACAAGGGAATCAACAAAAATCCTTTCTCTTCTGATTGAGATCAGACCGTTATTTCTCACTTAAAGAATAAGGAGGTTTGTGTTGACAATCCTAGCTAAACTTTGGGCATAACCAATAATTCAGTTCTAACAAAGTACATAAATAAATCTGAGCATAAATGACACAAAACTACCAGTTAGGGATGGTGTTAATGGATTCTGCTTCAAGTTTAGGAGACTCATTTTATTAGGAAGGAGAAGAGAAATGCCTTAACATTCTTGGAGTTACTCATTTGAATTCTGAGAGTTTCCAAGACAACTGACTGCTGTAACCTAAGCTGATGCTCCCTGAAGTTGAGAGCTGGTGCAGTGATGAATATGCATCCACTGTCATTGCTGAGCCATTAGGTTGCTGGGGAGTTTTGGTTAGGAGGAAAGGTGAAAATTTCTTCTGCTCTAGGTAAATACTTTACATATGATTTCACCATCTAGGTCAACTTTTCAATCTTATTCTTATTCCTCCTGGTTTTAGATATTTATAGCTTCGTGATTGAGAGAACAAATTCCTTTGAATATTCTCACATAATGGATCTTCCTGCTAAAATTAGGACTAATTGTAATATTGTTGTGCTTAAATGAAAAATAATGAAATCATTCTTAGATGTAATTTTACCCTCACACATGGAATGGAGTTTAAAAAACCAACTGAGTTCTCAGTCTTAAAGCTGACCTAAATAATCTCCCAGAAGTAATTTAATTTTGCTTGCACAGTTAAGGGACTGTGGAACCTGGTCTTTGATATTTTTAATATAGAACAATGCAGTATTTTTAATACTAAAAAAGCATTTTAATACTTAAAAGCATTTTAAAGTTCTCCTACTCTTCAAAAATTATAGAAATAGAAGATCTAAGAAGAGAAGGACTCCGTTCCTCATCTATGTAGTTGTTACCTCTGTGGAGTATCGTGTCTCTGACAAACTACCACAATTTCTTAGGAATAATAACAAAGGGAGCAGGCAATACTTACAAAGTGGGGCACAGGCAGAAAAAGAACCCAAAGAATGAACCACAGGATTTTTCTCCTTTTTCTCTTAGTTACTACTGATGGTTCTATATTTAAAAACAATCAAGAAATATTTTATTCTAATAAAACTGAGCTTTTTTTTGGTGTTTAAAAGTCTTCATGATCTTACTTTTGGAGAAGGAGATAGTCTAGATAGGCCTGTACCAAAGCTTTAGCCCACTCTGAGTCCTACCAAATGTATATAATGAGATTTCAGACAGATATTTATGTATTAATAGATACCAGAGAATGCTTCTACATTCTTTTTCTTCCACTTAGAATATCAAGCTCCAAGCTCAGCTCTTTCATTGCAAATCGAGAGCAATTCTGTTAAGCATGCTTTAACTCAGTGTAGAGTTGCAGGTTAGCTGAGACCAGAGCTGGGCTCAAACTCTTATTTATTCCAGAGATGCAGATTGTTACTCATGGGTATGTGGAAAACATTGTGAATGAAACATGTTCATTTTTTTTTACTTAGAAGACATTTTCTTTTTCATCTGTTGTTTCTGCAATGGCTGGACCTCCAGAAAATTGCCAGGCAAGGACTGCAGTCACAGAAGGTGCTGAGAGCATTTGTCCTTTTGGAAGCAGGTATATCTATTTCCTTTAAGGCTAGCTTCCTTTATTTGAGAGGGGTTTCTCAGTGTATTACCAGGTGTAGTGTAGTACCACTGTACCTAATAACCTGTAGGTACCAGAGACTTTATGCAAGTAGTAGCAAATTGGGGAGAAAGTTCCAGTCTTGGGTCAATCTCTGTAGATAAGACAGCTGTGAACATCTCCCCCTGTTTGTCTTTTTATTACCTCTGTATTCCTTTCTCAGACCACCTCAGAACCAGCTGAGAACTGGAGCCCAGTCTTTTAACCAAACTCTGTGTGTGTAAGGTGGGATGCTGCAACTGTTGTCATTCAGCATGGGGTGTACGTGGGATTCTTCTGTGGGGTGTGCAGGTTCATCCTATCATCTTTTCACCTTTTCACCAAATAAATTATTTCTTAAAAATGCAAGAATTATGAGGAGTTATCACATAAAATAACACGTCTGTTTCAGACAACAGAGCAAACTTCTGAAAGTCCTTCTGGAGCCTGAGAGCCATTCTGCCTGTGATAATGACACTTTCCTGGCTGATGACAAATCTGAAGCAGATTCCATGTTGAGAGAGAAGGTTTGTGTGTATGTACTACAGCTGATGCTTCCCAGTATTAGTAATATAAGTGTATATTGAATGTTCTGTATTCCACTGTTTCTGCCCAATGCCCACTAATAAAAATGGGGCAGGGGTAAGAGAATAGAATTTATCACTTTTAGTTTGTTCATCACAACAACAAAGGAATCGGGTGAAGAACAGAGAGCTGTTTTCTCCTTTGGCTTTGTGAGAAGGGGCATAAAATCTCTTCCCTTACACTCCTGTAGATTTATTTGTTGATGTGGGGCAGAATTGGTGGAACCCAGAATGATTGAATGTCATCCAGATAGCCTTAAATTTGATTTTTTTTTTTTGCTTTTGACTCATCAGTATTTTAGTCTTAGAGTCTTTATTTTGTTCCACGTTTTATTGTCACTTATGTTTATACCATATGTCATTTTGATCTAGATGACAACCAGTATGGAAGTACGTGATGCCATTTATGTGACTATGGAAATTCTTTCTAACTGGGGAAATCCAGTAAATGTGGGCCTGAGTGAGGTGGAATTCTTTGATTTATGCAACGAAAAGATATTTGTGTCTCCTCACGATGTGGACATTCGAAATGCTGACAACGCAGGGGATTTGTGCTGCTTGGTCAATAAGAACTTAAATGTAAGACAGCTTAGTTCTGGATGTGAAAATTTCTCATTATAATATTTCTTTCACTTTTTTTTTCTGTTGAGAAATACAATTGCGTTTTGAACCTGAATTGCATAACAAATATCTGATAATTAAAAAAAAAACCCAAACAAATACTGCTTATTGACACATCCAACTTTCCTGTCCAAGATGTTGGTATTCAGTTACAATTTTGTTTTAGAAGAGATTTTGATTAATTTTCCTGACTGACTTAACTGAGCACCTGGAAGGAGGCAGCTTATAATGCCACCTTATCTATTAACTCTGTGGTATTGTCTTGGATGAAAGAGCACAATCAGTTTTTCAAGTACTGTAAGGTAATCGTAGTATCTGTAGAATGAGATCATAAAACTTTAAGGACGAGGAATTTCACATTTTTTACAGTATATCTCCTGCTAAACCCAAGTAATTCTTGTGATCTGAAGTTATAGGAGTTTCGCTGCTAACTTCTTCCAGATATTTAATATGAAATAAATAAACTTAAGTGGTAAACATGCTTATTTCTTCCCATCCCTTTGTTATCTGTTTACCTAGGGAAGAATCATGGAAGAGTAAGTGCATAGGTAGGTAATTTTTGACAGGAGATGAAGAACAATGTATGGTGCAGTATAAGTATTTTGTGGCTCATCTCTGAGATAGTAGATGAAGCGTTATGAGGTGTTTACATGCTATGAATACAAGACAATAACTGGTATGAAATTCTGATGCTACTGAAGAGATTAACAGATGTCCATAGCCCTTCATACAGCCATAACTGCATTTGTTCTGCACATTCGTTGTCTTGTTGGGCCTTCAGAGCTAGGATTCTAGTAAAAAAAATTGAGATTTTAGAGGATGAGGATGTTAAATGACCTAGTCTATTAAAAAAATATAAATTCTAATGCATTTCATGCTAGTGATACTTTTCTGCTTGCAGGGTGAACAGAATCATAGAATCCTAGAATGGTAAGGGTTGTAAGGGACCTCTGGAGATAGAGTTCAACCCCCCTGCCAATGCAGGAGCACCCAGGGCAGGTGACACAGCAACAGATCCAGGCAGGGCTTCAAAGTCTGTAGAGGAGGAGACTCCACAACCTCTCTGGGCAGCCTGTTCCAGGGCTCTGTCACTCTCACAGGGAAGAAGTTAGAGGGCAAATATACAGTATTTTGAAATTGAAACTCAGGATGGAGTATTATTTCCAGACAAATATTTTGGAACATCTTTCTTACTGGCTCCTGAAAATTGTAGTTTGAGTGTCATAAGTACCCATTTTCCTTTATAGGCCATGCGCTCTGGCAGATGACAGTAGAAGTGACTCTCAGACTTTCTGGATAATTATAAATGTTGTAGTAATATATTCATTAAGCCATATAAAGCTGTAACTCTCAGCATTCTTCATATATTTATATAGCCCATTATTCTTAAATAAAGAGGTTTTATATTTCATTGATCGATATATTCCTTTGATTTGTGTCCTCTCTTGAAGCTGGAAAGGTATTGCGTCAGAGAAGATTCAATCTGGACAAGGAATATGGTCTTAGAATGGGGATATGTGATAATTGAACTTCAGTCTCCTTCAGAATTCAAAGCAGCATTTCCAGTTTGTGTACGTTCCACTGATAAACAAAATCATCTCTACAGCTGCTTCTCACTCAAAATGCATTACTCGGCCTGAATCTGTTATGCCTTCTATTGTTTAGAAGATCACATGCAAATTTACAGAGAGACTAATGAGAAGTATGAGCAGGTTTCCCCAGAACCCATTTTGGTGCTGAATCTGGTGCTCTCCTGTGAAAGCATCTCTGGCACTATTTCTGTACACACCAGAACCTATTGATTTCTAGGGCATCAAGTCCTGACTTGAAGCATCTTGAGATGGATTGCTCATGAGATGTCTGCTGTTAGGAAATGTTTGGGGGTTTTTTTTAATATTCTTGTTCATAGTATAACTTCAGTAACACGATCTACCTTTGAAGTTGATCCTGGAATTGTCTTTGCAGTGGTTTGAGAGCCAGCCATCATTTCTTTGATGCTCAGAGACTTCTTTCCTTTTTTTTTTTTTGTATAGAAAGGATCAAACCTGTCTGTCACTCTTAGGGCCGTTCATGCTGAAATCTGACATTCACAACAGCAACAGCCTTTCAAAGCTTTTTGAGAGGCCTCTGGGGCTGGGACATTGTGACCTGTCAGAGCTTTGAATAAGATGACCACTCTGAGAGGTGGATCTGTTAATGGTATCTTTTAACAGACTGGCAGAGCTTTGTCTTTACCATTATGAGGTGCACATCTGAAGTACACAGTAAGAAAGTTTTGTAGCTTTGGCCTTCAGAAAAAGCTGAGAGACTCCCTTCAAGGTGAAAGGGTATCAAAAAATACTGACTCTGTATGTACTGTGTGGCTATATGTACTGGGTACCCTTGAAAATAGAAAGGGGGACCATGTATCAGCTAATCTCAGATTGCTGAAATGTTGTCTGCATGTCTATTTACTTTGTGCCCTAGTTTAGCTCTGGTTTGGAGTAGCAATTGACATCAAATATATTAAAATTCAATATTTGGATTCTGAAACTTTTTATTCTGTGCTTCTTCCTGAGCTGCCACACATCCTTTTTTCTCCTTTTCTGCACACGTAGAGGTAGCAGTTCTGAACAATGCCCAGAATTAGGCATTCTTTGGTGCTTTAAAAGGTCTTGATTGTCAGTTGTCTGTAAAGTTCATCTTGGGAATTTCTGGGATATTTTAGATAATTTCAAGTGTAGAGTCATATAAATATATATATATAGCTCAGAGGAATAGATCTGTAATCAAAATGGGTTGTCTGCAAAGCCTGATTAAAGTAGAGGTTGTGAAATAAAATTATGTAAGATTTTCCTTTTTGGAGGGCAAACCAGAAGTGTATGCACTTAAAGAAATTGTTCAATGATTATACAGTGTCCATTGTGCTCAGTGATCTCTTCTATGCCTGCAAAGCTGATTAATTTGATTAGAATAAACTGGGCTTACTCTGACCCCACAGTTCCAAAGCATGGTAGACTGCCTGTCATTTGTGAGCATGCTTATGTCTTAGTGGGACAGCAAGCAGCTGACCTTTATCTAATTGTCAGGTTGTTGTGAGCTGTCTTACAGGCAGGAGAGTTGGATTGACCATTCTGAAATGAGGTTAAGGTTTTGCTCTTAATGTAGTAGATTTTAGAAAATGAGTACTTTTTTAATCAATGTATGTTTTTTGGTGGAATAGTGAGTTAATTAAAAAATCCTGCTTTAGGAGAAAGAGTATTAGTGACAGTCTGCTTGTGCGTGTTCTTTAGATCACGAAGGAAAGCTTCCTTTGGATGTGCCCTTTCCATCCACCTGTCCAACTTTATTTTGTTATCCGCAATCCCACCCAGTCACATGACTTTGGTATATCCAAGATCAAGATTTGGAATTACAGCACCACAACTCCCAGTGTAAGTAGTCTTTTCTCAGCTCCTCTGTATGTATGCTCTACTTTGCCTAGGGAAACTCAGTTTGAGCTTCTTTCCAAAAGTATGCAGTAAAAGTAGATACCATTTTCTCTAATAAAACTGTGAGCATGGAGGGGTCCATGTCTGCTGTCAAATTTGCTTTTGTCTTACCTGTAAGTGGTAGTGCTGTGTAAACGTTTTTGTGGGCACAATGAGCATTTTCTTGCAAAGCTATTAAAGATCTCTAAAGACCTAATAAAAGGCTGGCATATTCTGTCACTTAATCCTTTACTGTGGTGAGCAATAAAGATAGGAAGGTAAGTGCATCTTAATATTCAGGACTTTAAGTTGTTTTATCACAATATAAATAAATATGTATTTAAATATTTGTTATGTATAGAAGTATAAATAAGCTGACTGTTGCTTGATTTCAGTTTTGTCACTTTAATTAAAGTGTACTAACTGCATTCATAATAAAACAAGTGATCTACTGTTACAAGACAGACATCTTATGGCAGATGGTCTCTGTGTGTTTGAATGTTGAATGTCACCATGGAAATTATTCTTGTTTGTACACTGCAACGTTAAGAAAAAAATCCCAGGTACTGGATCAAAGAGGATTTGCTGTCCTGGATTATATGTAAGAGGCTTTATCCCTCTGGTTTTGCTCTCATCTGTGTTCTTATATAAGCACATATGGTAATTTATATGTAAGGAAATGGCCGTGGAAGTGGCAGCTTAAACAAAAGTACTATAAAGTGATTTATATTTATTTTCTGGAATTTTAATAGCTTTTTCTATTAAAATGTGGGCTAAGGAATATTCCATCATCATTACAGAGTGCAAAAGGGACTGTTGTTTTTGGAGGTAATAGGATGATTTGTTACCAAACCTATTGAACGTAATGCAGGAAATACAAAGAAATATATTTCTGTATTTCAAGGTGCTGCTTTTATTTTTTTTTAATAAAACCCCTATGAGGCAAGCTGTAAAATCCATTAGGAGTATTATCCTGTGGATTTGGATGGCAGTGCAGCAGTCTACACTGACTAAAGAAAGGTCTCATTATCCTTAAAATGAAAGAATGATACAAAGCAGTTCTGCCTAATTCTGTATTTTGTTCTGAGGAAATTTTGTCTGAGAAATATAAACCCTGAGAATACAATTAGCTAACAACTTTCTTCCTGCTAATGTAAATCCAGAACCAGATTTCTGTGTGGGGTTTTTTGGTAATTATTCTAACCTTCTTTCCTTCCCTCAAAAACCATGTAAGTGAGAGTTGCCCAAGTACTTAAAATAGGCAAAAAATTAATTCAGGTCAGTATTTTTGGATGCTTGAGTTTTAGAGCTTGAGTCAGGAATTAGAAAAAAATAGGTCTGAAGAAAGCTGTAAAAGTCAGATTACATCATTTTCATGGATTTCTTGATTCATTGAATAATAAGGAAGGTCTCAGAGAATGCTTCATCTTGCCTTTATTTACTTCAGATGAGGTCTGGGGAAAAGGAGGTCATTTTTAGTCTGCGGGAAGAGATCACATGTGAGAGTAACCTGTTCAAGTTTGTTGAAAATATTTAAACATTTTGTAAATACTTGCTACAGCCTTGAAATTGCATCCTTACTTGATGCTATTAAAACTCTTCTCATAAGATCCAATATAATGTCTGTTGTATGTCTTCACAAATCTTTGAATGGAATTAATACTTAAATGCATAGAAGTCTTACTTGCTCTCCAATTGGATCATGTTCAAGCTATTGCCTATATCTGTGTTCCTCCTGGGTGTATGTTCATGTCTGTTCTCTTGAGTTGGAGACTTTTTCCAGTACTGGACTATGTCTGGAGTGCATTCTCTGTAAGAATGCAACAGCTTTGTTCCAGCAGAGTTAAATTTATAGAAGAAATTTTTTTCTTTTGGCTCTTGACTGCTTTTCTGTTGTTTATCAAGCAGAGGCAACTTCGAGACCTCTGTCTGGGTGTTACTTGCAGGAAAGGGCCTCTGCTTTTAAGTGTTGTCCTTCATGCACAAATATCACTGAAATAGCCACAAATACCATCCCCGTTGTGTCATTGGAAAACATTATCCCAGCAGGCATTTTGTGAGGGCTGGAGGTGCAAGCTGGCAAGGAGCATCAAGAGAAACCATATAACTATTTTCACTTTTTTTTTTTCCTCTGACATTGATCATACCTACTTGCTGGTTCTGAGACTGTGTTATTCTATTTACTCTTCCAGGAGGGGGGAAAAAAATCTGCCTTGGATGAAATGTTGAGTGTTTGTTTACAAGGTGGCTTCTTGATGGGACTACTCACGGGGTAGTAATTTATCCAACTGCCTCATGTGCGAGGAGAGTTAAGCAGTGGTCTAGGGAAGCCAGACATTCGGCCAATCTTTCCCACCACATCTGATCACTATGCAACTGGAAGCTCAGAAGAGGGGTGGGAGGAAATGAAAAAGAACAGTGCTTAGTCTTGCATATGTTTGTTCTTGGAGTTCCCTGAGATCCGTTCATACTTTTCCTCCCTGGACCTCAGTCTGCTTAGAATTTTAGTGCAAGAGATTTTTGGGTTTGGTTTTTTGTTTTTTTTTTTTTTTCCCACAAATACATAGTTTCTCTGAGCTCTCAGCTGTTGTTAATGCCTGCCTCAGTTCAGTCTGTCTCTATTGTCCTAGAAAGCTCTGTAGCTTTGGCTGGTTCATGTTGATAGAGTCCGGACATCTCTTTTGCTTCCTACCATACCTATCCCAGACATTCCAAAACATCAGAGAATGGTACATTATTTCCCACTGCCTGGAATGGTAGTGTTGAAGTGACTGGCCCTTTTCTGTGCTAGTCTGTCCCTCTTTCAGGGAGAATAAGCTCCACCATCTCATTTTGTGATGTTTTCTCTGTCTACCTGTCCTCCTCTAGTGGGATTCATTTCAAAACATATTTTTCTGAAGAGGCTGCTGATTTTAATTTATGAAGATGAAAATGACATACATTCCAAATACAGAAGTGTATATCTTTGTGATTCCAAGCAGTTTATGTCTGTTTCAAGGTAAAAATACAGAACTAAGGTTTGAGTATTCCTAACAGCAGTAGAGGCCAGGATATTATGTAGAAATGTTGCAGTTATCCCAAATTCAACTGTGAATATCTAATATCTCTAGCATTTAAGGAGGACATTAACAGTCCAGACATAGAGAGATTGAAAAAAATAACATTACTGGGGTATCCTGATAGTCTTTCTCTTCTCCATCATAATTTCAGGCAAAGCTATGTAGTTAGCTTTTAATATATGTAATTATTAAAGCATTTAGATTCCCAGTTAGATTAATCTAGCAGTGTCCTTGCTCAAGGGGAAAAAAGAGCCTGTTTTATTGCCAAATGCATCAGTACAGACATATAGTGCTTTATGATACTCTAGGAGTAACAGAGGCAGCCATGACATAATGGCCAATTAAACTGGGTTTACAGCTCTTTGAGAAGTCACTGAAGGGTATCGTGTTCTAGCGGGAATGTATCGGGAATGTTGTGTATTCCTACACCTATTCCTCCCTCAACTGTAACTTTCTTGTTATGCCTGCATCTTCTAGTTTTCCCCCTCTATAGGTCCATATTACATTTTCCACCTTGTATGCATTATTATTTGGAAAGCAGTAGAATGGAAGCTGTACAGTCTTGTAAGCTGTAAAACACATATGAGGATGAAGAACTGGAGACACTTGAAGGTGAAGGAATAACTGGTTCAGGCTGGGAGCAGAAGAAAGTTTAAATGAGTATTCAAGGAGACCTGACTTCCATGATATGGATGAAACTAAAACTTCTTTCTTTCATGAAAAGCTTCTCAGTTTCTGTGAAAATAAGGGAAGAACAGAGATCTTTAGAGACTCCACATGATGGAAACATTGCTGAAAGTTAGAGAGCAGAAAGGAGATGGATTTTGGCTCATCTTCTGTATTTTCTTTGAAGATACCAGTATTTTTGTCAAAAGGGAGAAAAGGTTAGATGGAAATGATGAAAAGAATAGGAAGACCATTAGTTCCAACTTCAATGGAATGAAAAAATGAGATTTAGTGGGTGCCACAGAAAAGGAGAACATAGTGATAAAATTGTAAGTGGCAGAGTTGTCAGAGAGAGGCTTTCTGTTTGAAAGGCTAGTTAAGTGTTGGAAAATGCTATCAAGGGAGATTGTATTTGAAAAATGTTAAAAACAGGTTTCTTTACAATGGTATAGATTATTTTACTTTCTTCAGTGGAAAGAGATGGACCGGCTGAGGTTTTGGTTTTTTGGTTTTGTGGTTTTGGTTTTTTTCAATGTCCTTTCCTGTCTTTTATTTCTATAACTCTTTTTAAGTCTAGCAGCTTTGATCTGGGTGATTGTTCTCTGTGGAACATGTCTTGAAAGTGGTGAATCTCAAAGATGTGCCACTATAATTTCTATCTTGATAAATACAATTACACTTTAGGTTTCCTGCTCAAGCTTTTCAAAATATTTAAGTCTTATCAGCCAAAATGGTTCACAGTAGTGTCTAAGGGGGTTTTTAGTCCTTTTGAATAAAATCTTACATATTCCACTGTGTTTTTCAGTTCTTTGAGATCTTGATTGAAAAGTAGGCAGAAGCATGTTGCTAAGGGGGTTTAATCACTTTCATCTGTTTATTATGTGTTCAAATGTTAGAGTTCCAGAACAGTGATGTCAAATGCTTGAACAGCTTAATTGAAATCTTCATACTTGTATTTTTGTAGGACCTTGATGTTGGAGCAAAGAAAGTGAAGTTATATGTTAATAAGAACCTTGTATTTGATGGTGAATTAGCGAGAGCCTCTGGAGATCTCCTCACTGACCATAGTACTACAATTGACCTTACAGATCACAAGCAAGATATCTCTGTGTATTCTTCAAATGAAAGGAAAGAAGTGAATGCACCTGCAGCCACAGAGAAGGCAGTGGAGCCACATTTTAAATGCTTAGAGTCAAAGAGTACTTCACTCAACTGGAAATCTCAGACAGAAGAAAATCTTGAGCATCAGATGAACTCAATCAGCTTTACAAAGAAAAATTTGTCCGAGTTAGAGGAATATCAAAGACTGGTACCCTCTCGAGTTTGTACAAAAGATGCCAAAGAGAATGCAACAGTAGAGGCAGTTATAGAGCATGTTCTATCTGATGATGAACTTACCTTGAGCGAGCAAATGGAAAAGCTAACGGGAAGAAAATTGTCTGATTCTGCAGGTGCAATTCCTTCTTGGTTACAGACATCTTCCCAAGTAACAGAGAATAATCAAGTTACTTCCAGCAAGCAGAAGCTTCCCTGGCTTGCTACAGAACACTGTGTAGGCTTGAGATTTCAAACACAGTCAGATGGAATCATGAAAACCTCTTCAAATCTGACTAATGAGGATGTCCAATGGCAGAGAAATGAACTGGGTAGATCCAGTAGCAGAAATGCAAATGGAGATGAGAGATCACAACTGCTAACCAGAAAGGATGATGATGTGGGTTGGGAAGTTTCAGAGCAACTTTCTAACAAAAATTGTTTCCAGTACCCTACCAATGGAAGGAGAAGTGTCCGATGTGTAAAAAAAGCAGGATTCAATCTTGGAGAAAATGATTCTGCTCTCAAAGGTAAGAGCTCCCACTAGCAACCTTAGGGCAAGTGCTGATGTGTTCTCCATTTTGCAAAGGCATGGAACCATTTAAGTGGGAAGGGACCTCTTGAGATTCCTGGTGTTATGGAAAGGGGGATTTTAGTTTTGGTATTTGTGGTGTTCAGCTTTTCTCATTCATGTTAAGACAATGTTCTGAGTGTCTTTCCTTGTCCTACACCTGATGTGAAATGCTGTCCTGTAAAAAATTTATGTTCTGAGTTGATGTTTTTAAAATTATTTGGAGGCGATTGAAGACTAAATTTTGGTAAATCGTATTCTAAAAAGTGACAGTCCTGCAGACACCAAATGTTTGTTAATATAAATTAAAATCTGTCAGAAGATAGTGTGACCATAAGGTACTGAGTAAATGTACAGAATTTGTGTACTGGATTTGTGTCTTTCTCAGTGAGAATATATGCTGAAGATACTTATTCAGAGCGAATGGAAAACTGCCCCTATTTTCCTTTCTCTAAAACACATACCTCTTTCAAACCTTTCCCTCAGACATCTCTGCTTATTTATGAAGAATTCTCTAATAAATGTAACTGTTACCTGCTCTGTGCTTTTCATGATTTGTCATCCTTTTCCAAACCTTTTGTAGTTCACCTGGATTCTGTTGGAGGTGGAGGATCCAGATATGTGTAGTTGTGTTCTGCCTCTGTCTGTAGTCAACAGTGTGTCCTTGAGGAAGGGTATGAAAATTGGGAAAATTCTGAAGCTTCTGCCCTCTCCCAGCCTCTGGCAATCTATGGCTAAAAATTTTTCTAGGCACAGGGTAACTTTTTTTGTGCTTAACAACAGTAAATAACACAAGAACTTCTTACAAGTTCTACTTTTGTCTTGCTTTTAACCAACTTTTCTGGATTTCCATTGGTTCAGATATATTTCTGATCTCCCCTTTTCAGTTTCAAGCCATGTGTCATTGACACTTTTCTTCTGGACCCTTCATAGTCCTTCTTTAACATACTGTAATTCTTTAGTGTTCAATAACTTGTCTCAAATTAAGGGAGTCTGGCAGAACAAGGACAACAAGGCCCAGAGAATTGGAAGAAAAGGTTACAAAAATACAAATGGAAATGTTAGGAGTGAATTAGCATCGGAACAGCTTACCTGAAAGTGTAGCTTGCTATATATTGCATTTGGGCATTTACCTGAAAGCTATGGTGATAAGGAACAGGAAATGTGCCTAGATGCAGCAATGCCAGTTCAAATTCTACACAAGTTCAATGAGCTTTTCAGACAAAGGTGAGGGAAATGGTTCTTCCTAAACTTAGAACGTCTGAAATTTTTCCTTCTCTGTCTTTCTGTGGAGAAAACAACAATTTTAATACTATATCTGCAATTATACCTCGGGGAAGAAAAAAGTACGGAAGTAATTAGAATAACTGCCATCTTCCCTTCATCACCCACTCACCACAGCCCCTTTGGCTCTTTAACACATTTTGCAGTATCTCTGTTAGATTAAAAACTTGTCAGCATTATGGGAGCTGTAAATAAATCCCACCTTAGTAATTTCTGTTCGGTTGTAAAAAAGATAATGATTTAGGAGTTTTAATGTAAACTGTAAGATGAGGGTTATCATGATTTTAGCTATCATGTCCTCCAGTTCTGCTCAGAGCAGGCTTTGTCATCCAGTGCTTCGAACTCCCAGAACGTGTGGGGTTTTTATCCTGGGAAAATTGCATGCCATCTAGCAGCTTTTGTTCTCTCTGTACTATACTGTGCAAGGGAAAACCATCTTCAAAGTGGAGCTGAGTGAGCGTTAGCGACAGGGAAAGAGTTTTAAGTGTTTCCCTAAAAGTGGTGAATTTTAATTGGTCTAGGACTAGGAAGAACTGCAGTTTCCCAATAGCAGTATGTGACAAAGGGAAGGCTGCCCAAGCTCGTATGCAATGTCCCAGCACACCTTTGGTCACTGAGTAGAGAGTAGTGAGAACAAAAGAAGTTAGAAATGGCACGTACATGAATACTTGGCTCAAGTGAATGCTGCTCTAAAGATATACCGTTTTTCTTTGATAACTGGTTTAATGTGCAAAGGAAATGATGGAAGTATGCTGATTAAAATTTGCAAGTAACATATAAAGTGGTGTAGAATGAGTTAAGGAGACTGAAGAACTGCACAGAAAGATGAACTTGAGATCTGGAGTAAGAGCAACAGAATGCAATTCAATAGAACTTCTTTCAGGGTCATTTGGGGATTAATAACAAAAAATTAAGTTGTAAGCCAAGTAATCATCAATTGCAAATGAGTGAGGAAAAGAAGGATCATGGCTGAGTAGTTGATAACAGATTGACTCTGAAATGCTGGTGTGACGCAGGCGTGATTACAGCAGTGCACTCTGAGGATGTATCAGCGGAGGCATTTGTGTTAGTTAGGGAAATGTTAATATCTCAGCACAGGCACTCGTGAGACGTCAGTTGGAAAACTGCAGTTCTGATCATCCATTTTCAGGAAAGCTGATTACAAAGTGGAACAGATACAGAAAAGAGCTTTTAGAATGATTTGGGAAATGAAGCATGTGATTGCAGCATAGAGATAGTATTGCTATTTATAACTGCAGGGAGTAAAAATGAGATGAAAACAACAGAGAGGGAAGGAAAGGTGTATTTTTCAAGCTAGAGTTGCCCCAAAATGTAGTTTACTGAAGTTTTGAGGGGAGTTGTATATTGTGTGTTGCCTTCAGAAGCAGGACAAAAGGACTTGGTGATTCAAAACACGCCTCTGAAACCCACAGGAGTTTAAAGCATCGTTATTGCTGGGGTCTGGGATAGCATCCATCACGCAATCCTCTCAGGCTTGTAGATGGCTGGGAATGTGTTTGTAACATCTGCAAGTGGGATGCTCTTTATCTATGTGTGGAGTTTACTGTTCACATGGCTCAAATAAAACCAATCCTCTAAAAAATGCCAAACGCTGTAAGCCTTCAGCCACTGACCTCTGATTTTGGGCTATTCTCTGCTTCCTTTCAGAGCTCTAGCTGCCCTGTTGTGACTCCTTAATGTAGCTGACAAACATGGTAACCTCCTATTGAAAATCCCTCCTCTTGAACTGCTGTAGAAGTACTTCTGAATTGTAATCCCTGTATTGCTTGAAGTACTTAACATTAAAACAAAGTTTAAAAAAAGAGAAAAAACTTCCAAAACAAGGAAAGCCAGTGGATGTCAGATACTTTTCTGTACATGCTCCTAATGAAATTTTCAAGCTTTGACTTTTTAAATTTGTAACTATTTAGAGCATATCCTCAGGTAAATTGTGAGGCTCTGGAAAGTACTGTTTGGGCTCAACCACCCCATCAGTATCCATGTGGACAATGGTTTGAACAAGAAAGTGACTTACAAATATCTGATGTTCTTTGAAATACGTACCTTTGCTTCTTATCTGTATTCCCTTTGTGGGGTAAGGTGAAGAGGTTGGTCTCCAGCCTTTCATTCTGGAAGACAACCCTCTTTCAGGTAGTTTCCCATCTGCTTTAAAATTTCTTATTTTTATCCCACAGTAAATAATTATTGGCCATAGATAGATTAGGAACATTGCCTCTTTCACGGTATTTCCAAAAACAATTAAAAGTTAGTCTTGAGCAGTCTTTTGGGAAAAGATTCTTTTGCATTTTACGACAATTGGCTTTTATTCTTAATAACCATTTGTTTTAGTATCCAGGCAAGGGCATTGTACAGAAGTAATATCTATCCAATGGGCCTGTAATTGTTTAGTACTCCACTTGCTTTTCTTCATTTATGTGAAGAAAATACCTAAGTGACAGCTTTATTGAAAATCTTTGTTATTATCTGCTCTTAATTGTTTTGAGATGGAAATGAAGCAGCTCCTCTGTGCAGTCACAAGGAGAGCATGCTTTGCTCTCACTGCACCCCTCTGATTTGTCATCCTCACTGGGTTCCCATTAGATATTTTGTCATTATTCCCCTTCTAGATCTCACACGTGCTAAAAAGTGAGAAGAATACTTGGACATCTGCATAGAATACAATCCTCAGCTTACCCTCCTTGTATCCTGAAGCTACTGCTGCTCTCACCACTTTTCTCTAGATACACACTGCTGATTTTGACAAGAAGCACTAGTGTGTCTCTGTAAGGCTTTAGAAACTTAACCAGTTCACCCATTTCCCACTGCATGAAAGATCTTTTGCAGGAGTGTAGACAGATGTGACTATTGTGACAGCCACACAGTATCACTGGGCAAAATCCCAGTTGCTGTAAATGTGGAGTCAAGAATTTGCAGTCTCAAACTTTGTTGTATTTTGTATCTTGGCATGTGTTCTGCTCTTCAACAGTTAAAAGTGATCCCTTCTAAATGGGGAAGGGAAATTGGGATATGTAGCCTTTATAATAGGCAATATAAAAGTGCTGCTATAACAGAAGTTCATGGTAAGGCAACAGGAATATGACTGGCGTAATTCTGGAAAGCCTGTGTTGTAATGGTTCATTTCCAGTCCTGTTTATAAATTAAATGCCTGTGTAATGTTATTTTCAGATGAAGACTTTTCTGTCAAGGGCATAGCAGCCCCTAGAGCAAAGTGGCACAATGAAGGAGAACACACTCTGCAGGAATCCTGGAATTCCTTGGTCAAGTTCAATTATTCCCATCGTGGCCGAATCTCTAACGTGGATTTTCAAGGGGATATCTTTGATGAGTTTCTCCATCAGCAGAAGATCAACCGGCCTGGAGATTATCAACAAACCAGAAAAGAGGGACTACAAACACTGCCAAAAAGACAAGAAGGAAATTCCGTGGAGGCACACGATGGAAATGATTTTAAAATTCCCGTTTTACCTTCTGGGCAGCACTTAGTGATAGACATTGAAACAACGTGGGGGGACAGACATTATGTTGGTCTTAATGGAATTGAAATTTTCAGTTCTAAAGGAGTGCCTGTTCAGATTTCAAAAATCACAGCTGAACCACCTGATATAAATATTTTACCAGCTTATGGCAACGATCCCAGAATAATAACCAACCTAATTGATGGAGTAAATCGGACGCAGGATGATATGCATCTCTGGCTAGCACCATTTACCCCTGGAAAACCTCACTTTATCTTTATTGACTTTGTGAATTCCTGTCAAGTAGCTATGATTAGGATTTGGAATTATAATAAATCTCGCATACACTCTTTCAGAGGTGTGAAAGACATTATAATGATGTTAGATGAACAATGCATCTTTAAAGGAGAAATTGCAAAAGCTTCAGGAACCTTGTCTGGAGGTATGCTATTTTTTTCTGACTTACACTGTGGAAACAGCAGTACAATACAAACAAATACATTCAGCTTGTTTGTTATCGTTTTCCACTTCAAAGCAAGCTGGAATTTTATATAGTATTTAGTTCTTTTAAGTTCAGAACATAATGCAAACCCCACTAATGCATTCCTCAATAGTGCTGTGAATTCTAGCAGCATATAGAGCTGTTTGCTATTGTTAACGATGTCAGCAGCAAGACCATATTTCAGGAACATCAGATAGTCACTAGGCATTTAAAAGTTGCAGGCTTTTACTTCTTATCACAGATAAGATCTTTTGGAAAAGGGGATGGAGAAGCTGTTTTCCTATTTTCTTTTATACGTGCTTGACATGTGACCGAGTTCTCTACGTTTTCCTGCTGTGCAGTATCAGTTTGAGAATGAACCTGTTAATTATATCAGTATCAATTTACCATATCTTATCTTAAAACAATATTGCAAATTAAATGTAAAGAAGGATCAAAAATAGGTTTTGGCACTCTATAATCTTCGGTATGCTTTCTCCATCTAATTTTCTATGTTGCCTTTAGCTCCAGAGCACTTTGGGGATACTATATTGTTCACTACTGATGAGGACATTCTTGAAGCCATATACTGCTATGATGAGACTTATGATGGAGAAATGGAAAATGCCAGCTCCTTGAGATACGAAGAAGAGCTGAAGCGGCCGACAACTGCTGATAGGGAAGGAGATGAAAGGCCTTTTACCCAAGCGGGGTTAAGAACAGAGAATCAACAGGTAAGGGCCTCTATGTTCAGACCTTTCTATAAATGTCTTTCTGAAACAAGAAATGGAAGTAGTAGACACTGATTTCCATGATGGAGTAAAGCTCTGCAGAAGAACTAACACAGCTGTCTATCTATTCTAAAAATTTAATTTTTTGTCATCAGTGCAATAATTTATGTGAATATTTTTAAGCCCAAAAGATAGTCCAAATTTTTATTTGCTTGGTTAATTAATAAGACTACAAGGAAGACTATAGTGGATTATGTAGTTGTTGGTCTTGTGGTTTGATTTTTTATTTTGTTTCTTAACTTATGTGGGCAGAGATTAGAGTTCTTTCTGACCGAGGTATTCCTGAAGGTTTATGCCACTCTCAGTGATTATTACCATGCAGTTGTTCATGTAATGAGTAACTGGCTCCCTGTCACTCCAAGCCAAAGACTTTTTCCATATTTTCTATCCAGAGTATACTCTTGCTTGTTTCTTCCTCCACAAATTAAGTGTTTTATGTGAGAAAGATCTCCTTCTCTCAACACTCCCTTGATTTTTAACTCATTCCTTTTCTGACTAGCATCTCCATGGGTCTGTGTGCATTTTGCAGCATAAAAAATGCCCCTTTAATATTCCCTGCAGTAGGTATATTACAGTTTGGAGGAACACCATATTTTGAAGCACTGAAGTCTTGCCTAGTACCATTCCAGCCCAACAGTCCGGTGTCTGAGCCAAGGTCCTGCAAGATTTTCTGCTCAAGATGGTGTGGGGCAGTCTTTGACCTGATTTCCATAAATCTTCTACCTTTTCAGAGTCTTCATAAGCAACTTCTGTTGCTCCAATGAGGTTTTGTTTCTCTAGGGGACCCATTCTTACTTGGAAGTCTGTGACAAGATCCAAAGCTGTTTCAGCTGAAGTGCTGCCACTGATATATGGCTCCTAATGTACCTTGTGCTCTTGTCAAGCCTTCCTGTTCTGTCTTGTCCTCTTCTGCTGGTGGCTTTAAGGCAAACTCTGATGTCATAATATTAGAACACTGGCCACAGGAATTTTGGTCTCATCTTTGTTTGCAGTATCGTAAGGGGTACAGATTAAACCTTATGCAGTGCAGGATTTCATGAACACAAACTGAAGTTCACCTTTCTTTTCTTGATCACATGTTTATTGTGAAAAATCATCACAACCTCTTTCCTTGCAGAAGTCTAGACCTGGATTGTATGGTCCTTACTCAGAGCCTCTGCCTTTTGTTTTGCCATTCATCTTAGTTTTCTGACTCTGAAATGTGCTGTAGCAGCAACAGAATAACAAAAGCTGTTTTGACTGCGCCACTGACCCCCCCTGTATTTACTGGTACCATCAAGATTTTGTAGATGGGTGCTTTAGCTACCAGAATGATACAGGTCTACCAGATGATTTGTCTTCTCCAGCGTAATGTTGTCATTCAGACTAGTATTGGGTTTGAACAGTTTCTACTTCTTGCCATGGGGAAAAAGGGGGCGAATGATCATGTTCAGTGGATCACATGTTTTACTGCACTGACTAGAGAACTTTTCAAGAGCTCTTACAGCAGTGACTTTCTTGTCAATATTATCCATGGTTATCTGTCTTTCCCATGAATTCAGTAATCCTGAACATCTCTCCTTTTAGAGCAGACCTGTAGCCAGTGCACTTGACTCAGCTCTGACTGAGGCCAGTAGTGGATGTGCAGGGAGAATGTAAGAATAGAGCAAACATGCAGTGGCCTTTCTCTGAAATGTTCATCCAGCCCTTAAAAATTTGTCTCACAAGGACTTTTTTGACTTAACCTTTGTATTTAGTATCCTGCCATGGGTTTTTTTGTGTTAATTCTTCCACTAGCTTTTCGAACCTGTTTTCCAGCTAAACTCACATAGCACAAAAAACCTCTTTCAGTTTGTCTCTGTTCATTTAATGTCCCCAAGTTCTTCTGTTGGAAGAAAGTAAACACTTCTTCAAGCCACTCAGGAAAATTATGCCCCTCTGTTACAATCTCTCTACAGCTCTCTTTTCCAGAGTGGTTAGTCCTACTTGTGTTATTCCACACATGGTAAGTGCTGTTAAGTATGGTTAGGTGTAGGAGTGTGTTAATACTTTTTTTTTTTTATTTCTTTCCCAATGTACTGGTTTTTCTTGTACTATGGTGGTATTTTGTTCCAGCCAGAAGGATCTAAGAACACAGGTAGGACAATATTCACAACCAGAAGTGGTTGAACTAGTAGACGATATCTGAAAGAAAATACAGTGTGCACCAGTGGGATGAAGGCATCTGAGTAGCCGAGGAAGGAGGGGGGGGAGATGTCATCAGGTGGCTTGACACAGATGGTTTATGGCCTGTGAGGTAGGGCATTATTCTCCATTCTATAAACGTTTTAGTTTTAATATGTGCATGGGTTTTGCTATTCAGTACAGTTGCAAAATTTAATTCACAGGCTGCTCTTGTAAATTTGTTCTGAGGAAGAGACAATAGACATCAAAGGTAGTCACTGTTTTGTGGTAGGAGGCGGGTTTTTTCCCCACCTTCTATAGGTTACCTGTGTGCGTTTGTTTCAGTGCACAGTTCTTGTACAGTTTCACTTAATTACCACAAGGACATATGCTATTATATGAAGTACTTGCAGGATGTCCTGGGTGGTGAGGTCAAGGAAAGATCGATGTACAAAAAAGCTGGATGTAAAAAAGACAAAACCAAAGAAAAAGAAAAAACAAACACTCACCCCCCCTTATAAACAATATGTCTGTAATGTATATGATGTTCGTGTTCATTACACCTGTTGATTTACTTTTTAGGCTCAAGGGCCAGACCTTTTCTCTGAATGTATACCCAAGGAATCAGGAATATTTACTGGAAAATGTAAGTTCTTACATGTACTTCATGCTTAAACACCCTCCTCACTAACATGTTATTAAGGAGGATCTGATTTGTCAGAGCAGTACAGAACTTTGTGACAGATGTCAGGTCTAGAATAAAGAAGAAGAGTAATTGAATATTTAAGGCTGAGGTTTGTTTACTATGGCATTTAGAACATTATATCTTAACAGTTGGCTTTTAATCTCAGAAAAATTACCCTTTTGTGCAGTCCCTGAATGGAATTTCTAATAGCTGTGTCCCTTACCCAGTAATTCTCTCCCAATCCTATGTATTTATGTAGACTGCCTGAACTTCTGAGATTGGATTGTCAATAGAAAACCTACAGTAAAGCTAGACCGGAATGTTATACCCATACTTAAAGTGCCTGATTTATCTTGTATTAAAAAAACCCTCTCTGTGGGCCTTTCAGTTATTGTCCAGAGAGCTGCTGGATGGCCCAGAAGCTTCAGTATTAGCTCCTGGTTCTTTGAAAAGCACAAAAGACATTGGGTTGTTGGTCCTGGCATGAAGTCTTTGCAACCTGTGATGTGCTCTCTGAAAATAACCAGAGCACTGCGGCTTAGTTAGGCACATGTCTGTGAACCATGACCTGTGACCGATGAGCTTATACCTGGATCTGTCATCTGTGGACGTGTCTACTATCAATTTGTGTATGTGAACTTCAGATGCCTTTTGCTCCTCCTGTTTCTTGAAGCTGGGGAAAAAGATCATGAGGGTGTGGTTGACAGGTCAGCAGATGCTGTCTCTCACGCTGACAAGATACTGTTTATCAGCTGATTGGACTAACTTTACTAGACAGTGAGGTCCTGATTTCCATGAGTTCTTGGAGGTAAAGTGCTGGAGAAAGCTAGTTGTATTTGAGGAAGGCTTTCCATGTCTTATTAAACACAAAATAAACTCCAGTTTAAACTCTTATACAGAAAAAAAAAGAGTTGTCATTAATTGCTACAAGGAACTGTAGGTTCCTTGTAGGTAAATAAATAAACCTGCAAGGTTATTTACACCTTGGTATTTGACCTTTGAGGCCAATCAAACATGGAACAGGGGTGGAGAGAGGTTTTGAAATCTGCCAGCCTTGGAGGTGTTCAAACTTCCACTGGATAAGCTCCTGGGAGACCTGATCTAATGGATATACTGTGAGCTTGTGGTCAGAGGAGAGACCTCCAGATGTCCCTTCTACCCTCTGTCACTCTGAGAATCTCTGAAGGCATTGGCATGGTCATGTGAATACTAAACGTTGTGTGGATGGCTGCTTCACCCCATTTTTTCCCTTTTGTTTGAAGATAGACCCTGGTTTTCCCCGAGAACTCTTACATGTCTGCATACTAAAGTTTAGGCTTAGCAGTGGCGTTGGGAATAGGATCTAATGTCAGTGTAGCCATGACTCCAAACTTGTCAGCTACTAGAACTATTTATTTCTAGTGTCCTTGCAAATGCTAATGAGTTCTTACACTCAAGGGAATTTATGTCTGTATCAAGACTCAGTCTCCTGTTGCTGTGGCTGTTTAGAGGTAATTGGGCTGGATGGCTTAAGAGGTTTATTGCATGTTTATTTTACAGGGCATCATGACTGCTGGTGCTTCTTTAGATGTTATCCAAACTGATTATTCTGGGTTTCTGTCATGTGAAATGAATGATATTTTTAATGCACAGTGATGGATTTTTATGGAACCTGATCAGATTGGAATTCTGCTTGTTAAATCTGTGTATGCTATTTATATTTTTTCTGTAGGACATAAACCAGGTGGATCTGAAGATATATGTACAATCTGTCTGCCCAGTTTTTCCTTCCTATTTATTTTCTGAAGTGCAGGCTAATCAACATTGTTGTTTTTTACTAGTGCTGTCCCATAATACTTCTGTCTCCAGTTCTGACTGAAGATAGTAATTTAAACACATTCATAAACCACATTTGTTTTTTGCTTTAACTCAGAGTTGGTGTTCTCTAAATGTATGGATTTATGAGACTGGATTTATAGGAATCTATATAGCAATTTATCTGGCAAAAGATGATAGATGGACTTCAGGCTGGTAGGTCTGATGTTGGTACGAGATGTTGGTAACCCCCCAAGGGGATCTAACACAGCTTTGCAGAAGACACTATGCTATTACATGGAAGTAGGCATGCAGACCAGGAAGTATCCAGATAAAACACATAAAGGTATCTAATCTAAACAAAAAGAAACGTACTGCTAATCACTGGGGCTTGCATGTATGCTTATATTGGCTCCTTAATTCAAACTAGGAAGTATGTATATTTTTTTATATAGGCCTGCAACTGAATTTTACCATGACCTGGGGAGACTCTCATTACCTTGGACTGACAGGACTTGAAGTAATAGGGAAGAATGGTCACGCATTAAAAATAAGTACGGAACAGATTTCTGCTTCACCTCAAGACTTAAATGACCTTCCAGAGTATACAGGAGATTCCAGAACACTAGAAAAGTAAGTAGTAAAATGGAATGCTTGGAATGTTCAAGCATTTTCTGCAGGGCTCTTCATATTTTTTCTTTATGCCTGTTGTTTCCACCAACACTTCTGGAATTTACTAATTTTAGATGTGTTTTACATCAGACTTTATAAAATCTGAGTTATATAAACTTCTATTATGTTAACACATGTTAATGCGAACACAATTTTCATATCATCATTGCTCATTCTTGGATTTCACAAGCTACGCAGGAACAGATTGTTGTAGAAACATGAATGAGATGTTTCCAAAAGATGGTGTTTGAGTTAGGAGATGGTAACATGCCAGGTTGGTATCTCTGCTAAGCACTTTCTAGGGAGAAACGTGGGTGTTTTGTAGCATCTGTCTATGCATATGCAGTGATATTTATGCAGGATTTCTGGATAACTTCAAGGAAAATTTTCAAGTTAGCGGAGGGTGAGGATGTGTTGGGGAATTGCTCAAATAAGTGCCTTTCATTTGGTAATTCTGCAGCCTTTTTTTGTTGGTAATGCCAATGCTGGTTTGTTAAAGCACAAGTATACTTCCTCAAATTAACTTGTACTTTCTAAATGTTAGCAGTATAGAAATCATAAGCTATAGGTCTAGAGGGGACTTGGCATTTGGATGGTACTAAAGATGCATCCTGTTGTTTCTAAGTAGCAGAAAATAGCCTTTAAAATGGATATACTGTAATCCTGTCCTCTGGCATGTTTATGGTCTGTGAATAGGTTTATGAATTAGGATTTCTGCATATTTGTATGAATCTCTTCTGTAGGCATCAAGATACAAGAAATGTTCCCATGAGGTTCCTGGTGATGGAGTTTGTCTATACTCCACAATGGGGGACCCAGATGCATTTAGTTTTTCTATTGGTGCCTTATCTTCTCAGAATGCTCCTTTTACAGCCAAGTTACCTGTTGCTTCTACTGAATTTCTGCCAACCTTTCTGGTCCTGATGTATTTGAGGAATTTTATGTATGAATACATCTTGCTTACTGGCCCTCATACTCTTTTTGCTCTGTGCATATGCCAAACGCATATGCATTTAGCCTCCCAGAGTTTATGATCCTATCAGTTTAGGGTGTTTTCATCATGAATTTTGTTGAAAGATAGCTTGTAATAACTTTCATTATCCTGCCACCGAGCTATGCTGGCTTTGATTTTTCAGGTCTGTCCTCTTTCTAATGTCTTTCTTAGTAAGTGAGGTACACTTGTTCTGTGCTTCCAGCACCATATCCCTTGATAGTCACTCTGCTGTGTGTAATGGTTGTATTTTTTAATTATTTTTAATATTTTTATTATTATTGACATAATTCACTTTTGCTTAAGAACATCTTTTGGGTGCAAAAAATAGGGGCTTTTGTGGCTTTTGATATTTCTGCAAGCATGTTGAATTTGGGTTACTGTAGCATTTGGATTGGGTGCTGTGGACTATTCAGGACCAAGTCGAGGATTATATCTTCTCTTGTGGGCTCCCTAATTAGTTCCTTTGTGAAAGAGTCATTATTCGAGTCTTTTTCTTTAAGGAACTGCCAAGCCTGGCACTTACTCTTTCATTAAACTTTTAAATAAATAATAAGTACACAGGGCAGTGTACCAAGATAATTACAGTGGGCAATTAGTTCACATTCTCCTTGACTCAATCTCTGTATACTATAGTTAGTAGTAGAAGAATATGAAGTAAGGATTCCACAATAAGAAAATAATGGAATTAACTTTATCTAGTCAGCCTGAGGTCTGTGCTGTTATGAAAAGACGTTGTCTTGCTGGTAGAAAGCTCTTTATGCACAGAAGCACATTCCTACTTTTTTAAAGGATGTGAACAAACTCGGCTGCTTCTCTGGGTGATCCAGCTCCTTGGCAGAGCCGGTCTCGTTGCGTTGGCATAGTAACATCTTGCAGAGTGCCAGATGGACTGGTTTAGGCCAGGAGCTGTATTAATAAGTTATTTTGTGTCCAGGCCTTAGAGCTTTGCCTTTGGTCATTTTGATACAATGGTAGTTGAGCTTTCCTCTGTCTGCCCCTTTTCACCCAGGGGAAACCAAAGGACTTTTTTGGTTTTCTTCAAATTTCCAACTAAAGGAAATACTAGTTTGTTTGGGTTTTTTTTCTCCTCGTACCATCTTTAATTTAACAATTGTGTACTAGTTTTGATGCTTTCTATGCTTTTTAATTGCATGCACATGGGCACAACAAGCCCTGGAAGCTAGAAGTGAAGTGGTATCTAATACCTAGCAAAGTACCTGATTTTCATGAGAAAAGCAAGTTTTGCCC